>VONZ01000910.1:0-285392 GCA_012976165.1 Labeo catla | reverse complement strand
TACAGCCTCAGCCTCCACCACTGGCAATCTTTCCGCGAATGTTGCTGGCCGTAGCAATTTGACGGTAGTGAATGCACACAAACACACAAAATAGCAATCCCAATTGTCGGGAGTGCTACATACAGGAGACACAGTTCAAAGACAGGAGGGTGAAGGCAAGTAGGTTTGGGGATACCAGCTGTGCAAGAAGACCCCAACGGTGCATCCCACACGCTAGATACTAGACTTGGAAACTGAAGGACTGACCTCAGAGTTCTGAGTGCAGCAAACAGGATGTGATGTTATTCTAGATGATCAGCTGAAACTTTACATGATTCTGGGAAAACAGCTGTGACTTGACTTGACTCAGGAAAATCAGCTGTGACTTGACTTGACTCAGGAAGATCCGCTGTGACTTGACTTGACCCAGGGATGGCAGCTGTGACAAGATGGAGTGTTGTTGTAGCCGCCATTTTGTGAACAGGCTTCGCAGTCGGCACCATTACAGGCACAGACGCGGTGTCGCATTCCTCCTCCGCGACACCCAGAGTGAACAATGAGCCAACAGTCAACAAAGCAAAGCCCCAAAAATAACTCAGTGATGAACGGGGACCCTCATGTCTACGTTTAGATTGGAGAGGTTGATGTAAGCCATCACAAAAAAACTGAAAAATAATGTCTGGTAAATCTGAATAGTGAGCGATGGCTGAAAACTCTCCAAAATAGTTCTCCAGTGTTCGTGAGCCTTGTTTTAGGGCTAATAAAATCCATGCTGTGTCCATACCTGGCCAATGTCCGTGTGAAAAGCTGCTGGATCCTTGTACGGACTGACAGAGACGTAAGGCATCCAAGCTTTTATTGAAAGACATGGTCAAAACAGGCAAGGGTCGACACCAGCAAACAGATATAGACAGGGCAAAAAGGGAAAGTAATCCAGAGACAGGCGTGGGTCAAACAACAGCAAAAATAATCCTGAGGGCAAGGTCAACGGTTAATCCACAAACGTGAAATAGTCCAGGCGAGGTGCAAACAATATCCAAACGGCAAGGAAAAAGGGAAATCCAAAAATACACAGGCAAGAATCAGAACACGGGAAAGCAGACAAGGCTAGACTATGACTAGACAGGTAAACTAGAGCAGGCTCCGTAAAGTAGCTATCAGCTAGAGCAGCAATATGTGCTCTCAATACTCGGCCATCTGAAAGAGGACGTCCAAGGCTTAAATAATGTGTTTGATTGGTTGCAGCTGTGTGTGTGTAGGCCGGGGTGACATGCAACAGTCTGTGTAGAGGAGAGTCAATATACTGAGAGGGCGACATCTGGTGGAGAGTGAACGGAAGGCCATGGACCAGATTCGTGACAGCCTGTAGACACTCAGTAAGTACTAGCTATTGTAATGTCATACTGACACCAGCCTTTGCTTATTTGTTCATTTGTTAATGATGAATACAACTGTTTGTTTGTACAGAAAAAAATTCATTAAGCCTCAGTAAATTAATATAAAAAAAACAGTCCCACATAAGAAAATTTTATTTGACAAATGTAATTAGTTTAAGTTCAGAAAAAAATTAGATAAACCCCTGATTTCACAAACAAGTCATAAACTTAATCCCAGACTAAAATGTAAGTCTGAGCAGTTTCAAGGAAAAGAAACTTTAACTCCACAGACTGCCCTGTCTGTGAAACCAGATCAAAATTCATTTAATCTAAACCAAATAAATATCAGTTACTTAATTAAGGTAAATTAAAAAATATATATATGCCATAGCTGCTCACTCAAACGATCTTCCTCATCTCAATCTGCTCATTCTTGGTGATGTCAGTGCCCTAAACGATGTTATAATGGACTATTTCACATCCAGAGATTAAGAATCGGATGATGAAGTTAGAGAGAGAGTAAAATCTTTGCGTGGCAGGGGCAGCTGCCACAAAGACCTGCCACCGCCAAATGCGCCTGCCACTCCACCTGCCACCGCCATGTGTGCCTGCCACTCGACCTGCCACTGGGCTTATGTGCTTCGCCACCGACCTGCCACCGCCATTTGCTTCGCTAATTGACCCGCCAGCGCCATTTACCACTGAATCGCCACCACTGACGCTTTGCCTCATGCATCCGCCACCGCTTATAGCAAATAGGGTGGCGCTAATGCTTGTGCCGTGCGTCGCACAAGGGATTAAACACGAGATAATGTGGCAAATAATTGTGGTGAATTGCAAGGTCTGTTTACTTTACATTACAGGCAGGCGCCGACACTTCCGGTACAAAACGTCACCACGGATTTAAAGGGAGAAATGGTGCTACGTTATGCATATATAAACGTCGGTGAACTGCACCTTTCTGTTAGTTTTATATGACCAATCGAGCGTAAACAGTGAAATGTTGCGGTATGACGCTTTAGTTGTGGTGCAGGCGCGACGCTTCGGTGCTGCGCGCACCATTACGGATTTAAAGGGAGAAATAAAGCATAAGTTAAGGTGGCAAATATATAAATAAATGTAGAACTGCACTTTCTGTTGGTTTATATGCATCAATCGGAGTGTAAACAGTGAGAAATGTTGTGGCAGGCGCGACGCTTAGTTGTGGCAGGCGCGACGCTTCGGTGCTGCGCGCGCCATTACGGATTTAAAGGGAGAAATAAAGCATAAGTTAAGGTGGCAAATATGTAAATAAATGTAGAATTGCACTTTCCGTTTGTTTATATGCATCAGTCGGAGTGTAAACAGTGAGAAATGTTGAGGCAGGCGCGACGCTAAGTTGTGGCAGGCGCGACGCTTCGGTGCTGCGCGCGCCATTATTGATTTAAAGGGAGGAATAAAGCATAAGTTAAGGCAGCAAGGAATAAAACAAGGTACGTTATGGCAGGTTTTGTGGCAGCTGCCTCTTACTAGTAAGTAAACAGACCGTGCAATTCTATACTTATTTACCTATTTGTTACGTTACTTTAGGCTTTTAAATCCATAATGCGCACACAGCACCGAAGAATCGCGCCTGCCTCAACATCTCTGACTGTATACGCTCCGATTGATGAATATAAACAAACAAACAGAGCAAGTTTACATTTATTTACATATTTGCTACCTTAACTTATGTTTTATTCCTCCCTTTAAATCCACAATGGCGCGACCAGCACCGAAGCGTCGCGCGTGCCTCAACATCTCCACTGTATACACTCCGATTGATGCATATCTGGCAGTGGCGGGTGGAGTGGCAGGCGCGTATAGCGGTGGCGGGTGGAGTGGCAGCTGCCTGTGGCGGTGGCAGGTCGAGTGGCAGGCGCATATAGCGGTGGCAGGTCGAGTGGCAGCTGCCTTTGGCGGTGACGGGTCAAGTGGCAGGTCTTTGTGGCAGCTGCCCTTGCCACGCAAAGATTTTACCCTTGCTGTGAAGTTACTAAAGAGGAGGAGTCCGATGCCAGTCTGTTTTATGCACAGTTCACAAACAGTTGCGCTGCACTTTTATAAACTACAAGGTACACTGTTTGTGCTATCTAAACATAGAAGGGGTGATCAAAAGTTCGGAGACTATGCCCATGATTAACGGAAAACTGTTTGTGTAATGATGCAGTATAGTGCTCCTGACTTGAGAGACAGCTCTTGTTAAACCTGTGAATTGAAAGTAAAAGCCATCTCACTTTAAACCCGTTTTCTTAAAAATCCATTCCTGAAAATCAACTTAGGATAGCCATAACATGTAAAAAAGGTAAAATCTCACCATGTGTTAGGTTTTCCTATATCGCATCACATAAACTTGGAAAAATTAAAAGTCTGGCCCTGGCTGTTAAAGGGGTCATCACATGAGAAACCAAATTTCCTTTGATCTTTTGACATAGAAGAGGTCTTTGTATGCCTAATACATCCCAATAATACAACACATGTTCTCATCATCAACAAAAAAAAAGCATTTATGTAATAACCCTCAGAAAAAAGCTAGTTAGGATCCAAGGTGCTGGGGTGACTTCCCCCAGGTCCAGTTGTTTGCATAAACACTGCCTTCAGAGCAAGACATTGACAAATAGTCTTCTTCTCACTATAGGCCCTGCCCACTGGCGTTCAGTCGCTTAAAGGAGAAGTCCACTTCCAGAACAACAATTTACAAATAATTTACTCACCCCCCTGTCATCCAAGATGTTCATGTCTGTCACGAATCTGGTCGGTGTCCCGTTGTCCGCTCACCACCAGATGTCACTCTCACCTCACCTACACACTCTGACTGTTGCACCACACTCCGGACTGCATCTCCCATCCTCCACCGCACTGATTGCGTCAGCCCCCGTGACCAATCAGGCATTCTATAAAAGCCCCGGTCCTTCCCAGTGCACTTCACGGATTGTTAATAGTGTTTCTCCCAGTGTTTAGTGTTCTCTGGTTTCTAGTTCCTTGTGTTTTTGATTCCCTCGCCTGGCTCCCGTTTTCGACCGTACGCCGCCTGCCTTTTCGGACTATCGCTCGTCACAAGGACTATTCTCTCGTCTCACCTCTGACAGTCCTGTTTGCTGTTGTCTCGACCCTGCCTGTACGACCATGTATCTGTCTCGTTTGATGACATTCATGTGATATGGACGCTGACAGGATTCTTTGCCGGATCAAACAAGGACCGCACACACTTGATCAATACATCCGTAAGTTTCTTTCAATTGCCAACTATTCCACTCTCCCGGACTGTATAAAAATTGAGATTTTTTGTGACGGCGTGAACCAGCCCCTCCGTGCGCGACTGAGACGCGAGGGCCCGCGCTCGTCACTGGAGGCGTTTCTGAACTTTGCGCTGTTGTGTGTGGGTTCGCTGTGCACCGTGGGGGTCGCGCAGAGGGAACGCGACAACGCGGTAATGGCGCCCGCCAAGATGGCGGCGGAAACAGAGCTCCGTCACGTCACAGCTGCCATACCAGAGCTATATGGAGTTACAACTGCATTTCCTGAGTCAGGTCAAGTTTCCAAATCAAGTCAAGTTGCAGCTGTGTTTCCTGAGTCAAGTCGAGTTTCGAAGTCAAGTCAAGGTACAGCTGCATTTCCTGAGTCAAGTCAAGTTTCCAAGTCAAGTCAAGTTGCAGCTATGTTTCCTGAGTCTAGTCAAGTTCCCAAGTCAAGTCAAATTGCAGCTGTGTTTCCTGTGTCAAGTCAAGTCAGAGCTATTGCCCCTGTCTCAAGTCAAATTACAGCCATCTTTCCTGACCCACTGCACAAGATGGCTGCCACGCCAGAGCCACTGCACAAGATGGCTGCCACGCCAGAGCCACTGCACAAGATGGCTGCCACGCCAGAGCCACTGCACAAGATGGCCGCCGTCTCCAAGCAACTGCACAAGATGGCCGCCATCTCCAAGCAACTGCACAAGATGGCCGCCGTTTCCAAGCCACTCCACAATATGGCCGCCATCCGGATGCCACCTGTGGTCATGATGGCCCACGTGCTGGACACACCTCTAGTGACGGTATGGGCAGCTAAAATGGCGCTCCTTCATGCCGCGGCGGCTACCCCAGAGTCAAGTCAAGACACAGAGTCAAGCCAGGTCACAGCTGTGCCCCACGAGTCAAGCCAAGTCACAGCTGTCCCCCACGAGTCAAGCCAAGTCACAGCTGTCCCCCACGAGTCAAGCCAAATCACACCTGTTCTTCACGAGTCAAGTCACGTTACAGCTGTTGTTCCTGAGTCAAGCCATGTTGTTCAGGAGTCAAGTCCCGGTACAGCGGATCTCCATGAGCCAAGCCAGGTTACAGCAGGTCCTCATGAGCCAAGCCAAGCAGCTGCTGTTTTTCCAGAGCCAAGTCAAGCTTCAGCCGCTGCTCCAGAGTCAAGTCAGGCTACGGCTGTAGCTTCCAGGTCCAGTCAAGCCTCCAGGTCCAGTCAAGCTTCCAAGTCCAGTCAAGCTTCCAAGTCCAGCGACGTCAAGGCTGTTGTTCCTGAGCCAAGTGAAGTCATTGTTAATCTTCACAAGCCAAGTGAAATCAGGGCCGTTCCTCCTGAGTCAAGCAAAGTCACAGCCGTGGTTCCTGAGTCAAGCAAAGTCACAGCCGTGGTTCCGGAGTCAAGTAAAGTCAATGATCCTCACAAGTCAGTTCAAGTCACCGCTGGTCTTCACGTGTCAGATCAAGTCACTACTAAACTTCACGAGCCAAGTCAAGTCACTGCTGATCTCCAAGAGTCAAATCAGTTCACCACTGATCTTCACGAATCAAGTTAAGTCACAGCCAATCTCCATGAACCAAGTCAAACCACAGCTGAGCTACATGAGCCAAATGAAGTTATTACTGCTGTTCCAGTTCCCTGTCACGTCTTGTCTATCTGCCCAGAGCCTCACCAGGTCTCGTCTGACCTTCCAGAGCCCCGTCACGTCTCGTCTATCTGTCCAGAACCTCACCATGTCTCGTCTGACCGCCCAGAGTCAAGTCACGTCTCGTCTGACCGCCCAGAGTCAAGTCACATTATGTCTGCCAGTGTGATGGCGATCACCATTCTCAGTATGTGGGCCGCACACTACACTCCAGAGGTCACATCTGTTCTCAAGCCTGCTCCAGAGCTCCCATCTGATCTCAAGTCTGCTCCAGAGCTCCCGTCTGATCTCAAATCTGCTCCAGAGCTCCCCTCACTTGGAGAAGCCATGCCAATGCCTCCTGAGGTGTCAGCCTTGGCTGTAGATCCTCCCACGGAGGCGGCATCCCTCTACAACCTCTCTGCTTCTCCCCTTATTCTGTCTTCCTCCTCTGTCTCTGCTGTTCCTAGGTCCCAGGCCATAACGCGGTTTCCTGCTCCAGAGGTCCCGTCTGGTCTCAAGTCAGCTCCAGAGGCCCCGTCTGACCACGAGTCAGCTCCCGAGGCCTTCCCTGTCGGAGAAGCCGCGCCAATGCCTCCTGAGGTGTCAGCTTCGGCTGTGGATCCTCCCAGAGAGGTGGCGTTATCCTGTGGTCTCTCTGCTTCTCTCCCTGTTCTCTCTGCCTCCTCTGTCCCTGCTCTCCTCAGGTCCCAGTCCATGACGCGGGTTCCTGCTCAGCCCTGGAGGGCCCTGGCGCCTCCAGCTCTGCCCTGGAGGGCTCCTGCGCCTCCTGCTCCGCCCTGGAGGGCTCCTGCTCCGCCTCCGGCTCCGCCCTGGAGGGCTCCTGCGCCTCCTGCTCCGCCCTGGAGGGCTCCTGCTCCGCCTCCGGCCCCGCCCTGGAGGGTACCTGCTCTGTCGGTCCTGCCTCAATCACCGGGCCCCCCACATGGACCTGGCCCTCCAGCCCTCGCCCTGTCTCGCTCCCACCCCACCGCTCCCCTGGACTGTTGTTCCCTTCGAGCGTCTGGAAGCCGCTCCTTGGGGGGGGGCTATGTCACGAATCTGGTCGGTGTCCCGTTGTCCGCTCACCACCAGATGTCACTCTTACCTCACTTACACACTCTGACTGTTGCACCACACTCCGGACTGCATCTCCCATCCTCCACCGCACTGATTGCGTCAGCCCCCGTGACCAATCAGGCATTCTATAAAAGCCCCGGTCCTTCCCAGTGCACTTCACGGATTGTTAATAGTGTTTCTCCCAGTGTTTAGTGTTCTCTGGTTTCTAGTTCCTTGTGTTTTTGATTCCCTCGCCTGGCTCCCGTTTTCGACCGTATGCCGCCTGCCTTTTTGGACTATCGCTCGTCACAAGGACTATTCTCTCGTCTCACCTCTGACAGTCCTGTTTGCTGTTGTCTCGACCCTGCCTGTACGACCATGTATCTGTCTCGTTTGATGAATAAAAGCTCGCGAATGGATCCGCTCGCCTCTCGCCCCTCATTCCACGTTACAATGTCTTTCTGTCTTCAGTCATAAAGAAATTATGGTTTTTGAGGAAAGCATTTCAGGTTTTTTCTCCATGTAATGGAATTCATTGGTGCCCCGATTTTGAACTTCCAAAATGCAGTTTAAATGCAGCTTCAAAGGGCTCTAAACAATCCCAGCCGAGGAAGAAGTGTCTTATCTAGCAAACGATCAGTCATTTTTTTCCAAAAAATAAAATTTGTATACTTTTAAGCACAAAAGCTCGTGTAGCACAGGCTCTGGGATGCGCGTCCACGATGCTACGAATTAGTGATGGGTCATAAAACGAGTACTGGAGTACTTCTGTACTGGAATTAGCTCACCTGTTTCGAGTCTTCAGATTTTTCGAGTCATTCGTTCATCTTATGGGGCTGTCACGTGATGCTGATTCTGCTAAAATGAGCAAAATGTCTAGAAAAAAGATTCGTTCAGTTTGCTGAAGGAGACTCAAAGGTCAGAGTTGGGAAAAATGATCCAAATTCCCATCACTTGTATTTTATATGTATATACATTTTTATTCTCCGAAAAAAATGACCAATAGTTTTGCTAGATAAGACCCTTCTTTCTCGGCTGGAATCATTTAGAGCTCTTTGAAGCTGCATTTAAACTACATTTTGGAAGTTCAAAATCGGGGCACCAATGAAGTCCATTATATGGAGAAAATGCTTTCCACAAAAACCATAATTTCTTCACGACTGAAGACAGAAAGACATGAACATCTTGGATGTTAAGAGGGTGAGTAAATTATTTGTAAATTGTTGTTCTGGAAGTGGAGTTCCCCTTTAACTGCTTGACACTTGATTGTGCTCAATGCGAGTGTCCCGTTGCATCAAAAGCAAATAGAAAGTACAATAACTGCCGCTATTTTCAAAACTTGATGCGCGTTTGCTTTCTGACACAGACACATGCTTCAGTCTGTCATCAATAGGGCATAAAGGAGTGAAAGAACATTCGTTTTGACGCGTTTTTGTAACGGGGAGTGAGAGGCGAGAGGCGAGCGGATCCATCTGCGAGCTTTTATTGATAGGACGAGACAAAAACATAGTCGTACAGACAGGGTCAAAACAGGAGCAAACAGGTATTTCACAGACAAGACGTAGAGAATAATCAAAGAACACGAGCAAGAGTCCAGTAGGCAGGCGGCGAGACAGTCGAGACGAGGAGGCCAGGCGAGAAAGCTATACACAGGGAACTAGGAACAAGGGAACTAGGAAACGCTAACAATAATAATGACAACAACAATACTCCGTGACTTGCATGGGGTAAGACCGGGGCTTTATAGCGCGCCTGATTGGTCCCAGGTGCTGACCCAATCAGCGCGCTGCATGACGGGAGATGGAGTCCGGGGTGTAATACAACAGTCTGTGTGAAATAATGGAGCGAGAGCGACATCTGGTGGTGAGCGGACCGCAGGTCACTGACCAGATTCGTAACAGTTTTAAACAGCTTGTTTACATCTTTGTACAGAAATCAAAAGGATCCTAGCATAAGGAACAAGTGGATCGTTTATTTTTAATGGCATCCCGAATCATGTCAGAGGATTGTTCGGAACATGTTGTTTTGTAAACAAGGCACAGTGCCATGGAGAGTTCACTAAGAAACATTACGGTAAGTAAATTATTTCATAATGCTTTGTCTGGAAATGACCGTTTTATTTTGTTTATGTTGTCAAAACACTCGCATGCAATAGCGAGGGGGCATTGATACTGTTGTTTATGCAATGACGTTAGCCAATCATAACAGTGGCCAATTACTGACAAGCCTTAAAGGACCCGCCCCCTAAAAATAGGTCATTTTAGACAGAGAGTCAGAATGAGGGTTGAACTTGAAAAGAACCATTTTATATATTTATTTAAAAAACCTCAAAGAACATATTAATATAATAAAAAAATCCATGTCATGACCGCTTTAATGTTATTAAAATGGCCATCATTACAATACTATACTGTGAGTGAAAGACAGTTTTACAGTGAGCAACGGTTACTGAGCAGAAATATCTGGGAGTAGCAACATCACCACTTTCTAATATGCAGTAAGATAATTCATGTGTTTCTCCCAACCAGCTTATCCAATCTAAACCAAGCCTTGTATTAGTCAAACCCACATTACTTGAATCAACAGGAATCAGTTCATCAAGGTGAATTAGTAGAAGAAGACATGCTGCAGACACCTAAGACTCTTTAAATGCCATCCACAATTCTGCACATCACAAATAAGCACAAATTCATCTTCCTTGTCCTGTGAGTCTAAAGTCTGGTGAAAACAGCTTATCTCAAGCCTAGTGAGGATTTTGAACTGTCCGTGTCATCATAAGCAGCTTTGCCGCTTTGGTCAGAAGTCAGTAGAACTGAAGACCACCCGAAATCTGTGGAACTGATGGTAGGTGGTTTAGAACATCATGCTTATGTTGTCAAGCATGTTATGCTGATTTAATATTTACAATACACCAGGTATGAAGTCAGTGATGAACTTTGTTTATTATAGTAATCCAGACTTCTGATTCTGAAGCAATATTGCAGACCACACAGTATCTGCTGATATATAATTTATGATAAGCAAATGGTCCTTGATATTATTCTAAAGTATTGCAATTATAAGAGTATGGCACTTAACCTGACCATCCAAAGAATAATGGCTTGAGATTGGATGCTAGCATAAAATGCCTAGGTTAAAAGGTGTATTGCTTTTTTGTTTTTGTTTTTTTTTCTCCTTAAAATGAGAGAAAGTAGGATACAGGGGTAACTACACCCCCCTGTGGTTGCTATGGTAAGCTTAAATGTCTAGAATGAGCAGATGTATATATTGTACATAATGTACATGCTTTTGCTTAAAACCCATTCATTTGTTTTCAGTGTTGTTTTGCTGTGTAAAACTCAGCAATGTAATGTGATTGAATGGTCAGTATTCACTGTTTCTAAATCCTAAACAAAATACATTTCTGGTTTGTTCTTTATAAGAAAAAAATTCAGCACAAGAGGATTAGAATGCTTTCATTCTGCTTCAGTTTATTTCTTTATCAATTGCAGGACTTCAAAGGCACACTTCAATAGGATGGAGGAGAAGTGCATGTAAGAGAACAGACACAATGAATGGCTCATTTCCACTGTAGGAGAAAAGGAGGCAGAGGCAATTTGTGATTAGCATAACCAAAGGCTACATCAAACGACTGGTTCTACTCAAACAGGCAGGTCAGATGAGAGCAAAATCTGAGTTCGAGGGGTCTACCATTTGTTGTAGTTTAAATATTAGAGTGTTATGACTAGCAGACTAAATTACAGTGCTTTTTTAAAAACAAGTAGGCTAAATGTGATATGGTGAATTTATGTTGAGGTTGAGATCTCAAACCAAGTAGTATCTGCAAACAAATACTGCTAGAGCTTTTTTCAGAACTAGAAAAACTACAAGTAGTATACTTCATCACTTAAACATGTTCCACTGACTTTTGACAACCAGAAAGTCAGCGCTTTTTGTGTCAATGTATTTACACTTATTATGCTTTAAATGTGATGTCTTTCTTTAAAATAAATGTCACTTGGTTTTATGTTTTGTTATCTACTGCAGTGTCAATAGCATTCGTGTTTATAAATGTCCAGATTGCTACTGTTTGGGCCATTGTAGCTTTTTAAGGCCATGTACACACTGCAGGTAAATTCGGTTGTCAGTTCACCTTTCACTCCTAATCATGTTCTGTACACATATAATTCACCAAAATATACATTCGACAACCACATTCAACAACTCCCAAAAAATACAGTTAGTGACAATCGCATTTACAGAAATTCTACGCAGTGTGTACAGAACTAAACTGAACAACTACTTCTTATTCACTTATTCCTGGGTCATTCTTTAATTGTGGGTACATCTCATGTCCGTGAAGTATGTTTTTAAAATATTGTTATCAATATAAAGCCCTGATGTCTAATTTTCTAGTACACAATTATATTTTTCCCAATCACACTACTATATGTTGAAAATCTTTTGTTCATAAATGATGTTAATGTCACATACAACCCTGGTATTCAGCTGTCTGATTTTGTAAGGCTGCTCATTCTACTCTGCATTTAAGCATGAAAATTAACTAAAAAAAAAAAGTGTTTATTGTGATATAACTTGTTTTATTTGTGTCCGAAAAAACCATTGTCAACAAAGTTATCCACTAGAAAACCCCCCTCAAAAAGGAATGGTTTGTCCCATTCTTGAATAATTTGCACAGTATGATGATA
Organism: Labeo catla; assembly: GCA_012976165.1. NCBI lineage: Eukaryota > Metazoa > Chordata > Actinopteri > Cypriniformes > Cyprinidae > Labeo > Labeo catla. The sequence continues at coordinate 273,417 of VONZ01000910.1, read as the reverse complement.
TTTCCTCTAGAAGCACATGGATGAAATAGAAGTTATGTACTGTCTCTTTCCCGTAATATTGGTTAAACTATCAAACCTGTGCCAAGAGTGGATTAATTGACTGTTAACAGTGTTACACAAGTATTATTGCTTCAAATTTTAACAAGACAATTTAGCTAAAACATGTTTTGTTTATAAAAACTTTATAAAATATTTCTAAACATGCCATATGCTTAGCAGTTCTAGGCTTCCATGTTGAGTATAGGTCCAAAACACTAAAAATGTCAACTAAGTTACCTGTCAACTCTGTTACCCAGTAAAGGTAACATGGTGGACAGTAGCAAACATAGATGGTATTTTATGCACATATTTCTACAGATCACCTTTATTTATATAGCACTTTATACAATATAGTTTTAGATAGATTGTTTCAAAGCAGCTATGTAAGGTCATGTTTCGTTTTTTTGAAACTTTTTTCTTCACATGTCAAATTCTAAATGTACCCCTAATTATAGAATGACCCTCATATATATTGACTGCTGTTCCGAACACACATGAAATGCTAATTTACGTAATTCACTCCCCCATTTAAAGGCGGTTGTTACTCCTGAAATTTGCAGTGTGTACATCGTGGCCTAATTTAACTTCTCTTGAATGTAGTCAAATGTTACTTAATCAAGAACAATATTTAAAGGGTTAGTTCAACCAAAAATGAAAATTCTAATTCTAATTTTACCTTCCTGCAGAGTTCAGTTCCAACCCTGATCAAACACACCTGTCTGTAATTATCAAGTGTTCCTTCAGATCCTAATTAGTTGGTTCACTTGTATTTGATCAGGGCTGGAGCTGAACTCTGCAGGAAGGTAGATCTCCAGGAACAGGTTTGGGCACCCCTGCAATTGAGGGACAGAAATCTTCTAAGAAGTCTTCTTCTTGGAACGACATGGGGTTGATTTGGATTTTTGACTTTTTTTTTTTTGTTGTTGAACTAACCCTTTAGGACAAACAAACTCACAGCAAACTTCTTATTACAAGTGTTTACACATTTACACTTAAGTGGTCTCTCTCAGAGGGGTCACCCAACCTTATTGCCTTTAGATCACATTACTGAAGTTACTCACAATAGCTCTTTTTGAGAAACAGGCTTGAAGTTTGTCCTCACTACACTGTGCTACAGCTCGGTGGGAATTCATGGACCACATTTAGTAGAAAACATACTGGTGTATGTAAATGATGCATTGGTGTAGTGTGACATGGATTTTGATTAGGCCTATATATAAATTAGTTTAGAAGAAAACCAGGTTAGTTAAAGGGTTTTATGAGGCTGTTGTAAGAGCCGCTAAAGGGTGTGTTGGTGCATATTGTGTTCAGGTGTAAGTGCGCATGCTTAAACAAATATGTGTGCAAGGCAACACAAGCTCTCACACATTAACACACACTCGCATTCATACAATGCGCCCAGCCCTTAGCGCTCTCTCTCTTGAACAGAGGAAGCTATTGTACAGCCTGGTACATGGTTAGCGAGACGAGACTGCCAAGGCGGCTCTGTGGTGCTGCTTTCTTTTCCCCTTCCATTCACTCTTTCTCAGCAGCAACCAGACACCAGGGCTCTCTGTGCCTTCCATTAGTGGAAACAGCCTTCTGACCAGTGCTCATTCACTGGCTTTACTGGCACAAGGCCTCTTTTTCCTTATGTGGGATGTGGTCATAGCTGCACAGACTGGGTCAACGCCCAAAGTACACTCTCACACCACACACTAGGATTGGCTCTGCCTTTTTGGTTGGATAAGCGTATTGTGCCTAGACAATATTCATTGAGCTCAGTGGAAAATGAAGTCTACGACAGACTTGTGACTGAAATGTGCCACCCTTATTATACCATAACCAAGCAATTATTTTTAGACAAGACATTATTTTTTATTTTTAATTATTTCATTATTACATAATTTCTAACATAATTTCATTATTACATAATTTCATCATTTTTAACATTTTAGAGTAAAAAGTACTTCTCTCTTTTTTTTTTAAATATCATGAATATTTAATGAAGAAATAAAAGTTGCACCACATGACATTTTAAAGTTTTACAAACTTTACTAACCTTGCCTTTTCATAAATGATCAGTCTAATTATCTGATATTTTATCTGAGACTTACTAGCTGTGTCCCAATTTAGAGGCTGTATCCTTCGAAATATGTAGACTTTAAAGGCCATGTTTTCAAAGGGCACAATGGTTAAAACAAGCATTGATTAAAATGGGATGGTGTAGCCTATGGAGCATTGCCCTTGATGGCTACTTGACCTAATATATAAGTAAATATTTAAACCACTTTAAAGGAGAAGTCCACTTCCAAAACAAAGATACACATATATCACTCACCCCCTTGTCATCCAAGATGTTCATGTCTTTCTTTCTTCAGTTACTTCGTAAAGAAATTATGTTTTTTGAGGAAACAATTCAGCATTTTTCTCCATATAATGGACTGCTATGGTGCCCCAATTTTGAACTTCCAAAATGAAGTTTAAATGTGGCTTCAAATGATCCCAAATGCGGCCGAAACGATCCCAGCCAAGAAAAAAGGGTCTTATCTAGCGTATCGGTTATTTTCATAAAAGTAATACAATTTATATACTTTTTAATGTCAAGCGCTCATCTGGTCTTACTCTGCAGCGATGTAGGATGATTTTGAAATGATTTTTGAAGTTGAGGGAGAAAATATGATTGAGAGTTTTTAGAGTTTTTAGCAGTCCATTATATGGAGAAAAATGCTGAAATGTTTTTCTCAAAAAACATAATTTCTTTACGACTGAAGAAAGACAGACATGAACATCTTGCATGACAAGGGGGTGAGTACATTTATATGTCAGTCTTTGTTTTGGAAGTGGCATCTCTTTTTTTTTTGTAACATTAGATATTTCTATGGAAATATGCCTTGGAATTATAAGGTTCTATCTGCATTCTGAGCAATTTTGAGATATTGAGCTGCAAAGTTTTTGGGTTCCATAGACTTCTATAGGTAGAACCCTTTTTGTTTTCTAAAAAAGGGCCAAAATGTACACAGCGTAAGACACATCACATAATGTAAATAATATGTCACAGAATGAGAATATGTGAATAACTTAATTTTGACAAAAACATCAGATAGAACCTTGAAACTCTATACATTTTAAAGTGTAATTAACATTTTCTTTCACTCTCTCTCCAAAAAAAAGAATAAAAAAAACAAACAAACAAAACAAAAAATTGTCAAAAATAGTCTGGGCCATAAAGGATCCATCTTTTGTATCCATCATGGCCGGGAAACACATTTTATGGCCGTATTAGGAGCCTTTGATGTTAGTGCATGTTAGTTGCACCACATGACTTTGCAGGAACCAAAAGCCTTTCAAATAATGAAAAGCATTTTTAAATAACCTTTTTCCCCCTAAGTAATAATAATAAAAGAATGTAATATATTTCCCCCCAAGAATTTCATTTTGTTACTGAAGCTTTTTTCTTTATGATAATATATAGTCAAACCAAAATTTATTTAGACCCCTTCAACATTTCTCATATTGTCCCTGTTTATTCACTATAGTTTAGAAAATGGTAATAAAATATGACAAGAACTCAAGAGTTAAACTGTCAGAACAAATTCATCTAGATAATATCAGATAACTTTGAAAGGCATATAACAAAACATGGTCAGGTCAAAGTGTCAAATCAAATTTTTGGTCCCAAATTTTTAGCAATTTTACTGGTAGTCCACTGTATGAAGAATTTTTGGGTATAATATGTCACAGTTTACTTTATTCTGCTATCCTCACTTGCATAAATGAACTATAGTGTCTTGCACCCACTCGTAAAAAAGAACTAAAAGATTATATCTGGTGTCAAAATCATGTTTGGTTTGACTGTATATACATTTTTTTTTAATGAGTTTTTTTTTTTTTTTTTGTCAGGCTCCCATGTTCATATGTAATGTGTCCTATGGTCACATATAATGTACTCACCCCCATGTCATCCAAGATGTTCATTTCTTTCTTTCTTCAGTCATAAAGAAATTGTGTTTTTTGAGGAAAACATTTCAGCATTTTCCATATAATGGACTGATATGGTGCCCTGATTTTGAACTTCCAAAAATGCGGCTTTAAACAATCCCAAATGCGGTTGTAAATGATCCCAGCTGAGGAAGAAGGGTCTTATCTAGCGAAACGATTGGTTATTTTTAATTAAAAAAAAAAAAACATTTTAAATAATTTTTATTGCAAAGTAAACATGCAAAGAAGATCAAACACCCTTAACCAAAAAGGTAAAACAGTGATATAGGACGATTTTGAACATGAGATGGGAGTTTTTCGACATACCCTTACTGTCATGAACTGGGAAAAAAACTGTCCAGGCAGAGTAAGACAAGACAAGGATTTGACATTAAAAAGTATATGAACTGTATTATTTTCATGAAAATAACCGATCGTTACACTAGATAAGACCCTTCTTTCTCGGCTGGAATCATTTACAATCGCATTTAGGATCGTTTGAAGCTGCATAAAATCGGGGCACCATAGCAGTCCATTATATGGAGAAAAATGGTGAAATGTTTTCCTCAAAAAACATAATTTCTTTACAACTGAAGAAAGAAAGACATGAACATCTTGGATGACAAGGAGTGTACATTATATGTGAATCTTTGTTTTGGAAGTGGACTTCTCCTTTAATGGCAATGAAATGGCAATTGAAATATAGGAGCCTGATAAAAATGCTCATTTAACAGAAAAATTCTAATGGACTATTTATCTCTCTCTCAAAGGCTCAAGCATGTGAGCATACCGACTTAGTCGGCCACTGAAGATCATGGCCATGAGGAGGCCATGTTGCTAATTAAGATCTGGTGATGACATGCCCCTTGTAAGAGATTCCCCTTGTACACTTCAAATGCAAATGTTTTGCATCTTATACATATTTTAATACTACAGATATTACAAAATACATACTGATTTTCCTAATCCTTATGATCTCTCCAGAATGAGAATACGTAACGTTATATATAAGTATTATATGAAAGAACATGTAAGTTCCATCAGATGAGTATGTGCATTATAGATACATGCTGTGTTGATAGGTCACAGTGATTAAATTCCTGTCAGTAAAATATGGCAAATCCCTTCTGTAAAAGAAAAAAGAATTAAAGCCTTGTTGAAAAAAGCTGTTAGACAGCACTGACCCATAAACGTGATGGACAATGAAACTGATGTGCGAGAGTGAGGTAACATACTGTGCCAGAAATGGATCTAATCTCTTACAATAGCTTTTTAATGCAGTCATTCAGTGTAATAGACCCAATTTACTTTTTTAGAGCAGTTTTAAGAGCAAAATGTCTGGTAATACGTGGCAAACTATTGTTTCTAATAACAAAATACTCTTGTTCTCTTTTTTTCATAAAGGTATGCGCAGTGCACGCTCTCTATACACGTTTAGACGTGTATAGAGATCTATGCATATTTAATCCACAATATAATCCATAAAATCTATTTTATGGCATTAGTTTATCTTCATTTCTTCACGCGCATTTGACCTATTGTTGTGTTCTCTGTTATTCTGGGATTAATCCCTGAGGTCAAAGAAGCTAATTCAAACCATTATCTGTCCGCCGCTGGGATTTGTTCAAATCAAGAGCGGAATCAAGTGTGCTCAGATTACACTGCAATAAAAGCAGGACTGTCACTCACAATAATAAACAGTTTCCTATTATTCTAAACATGCCATCTGTCATATGTCCATGTTAAACAATCAGCGATATGACATGCTTTTACTGTTTTTTCATTAAATTGAGTCACACCATTTATGACTGAGCTCCACTGAGAAATAAAATGACATCGGATTCATTGTGCTACTTCACAGTAACTAATACAAATTAAGGCGCTTTCTGAGAGAACAAGTTGCTACTGTATATAAAGCTTAGAATGTCGTTCTTATTAGTTCCTATATTTTTCTAGGAAAGGCATATGCGTATTCCGAACCTGTATTACTTTCTTTCTTTTGCTGAAAACACAAGATCATATTTTAAAGAATGTTGGTATCCATACTGTTACTGGTCCCTGATGACTTCCATATTAAATATTAAATACATTTGATTACATTCTTGGATAACTGTAATTTTTTTAAATATATTTTAACCTACTTTTTATGTTCCTGTAAGCTAGACCCTAAAACTGCTATAATACATTGCATATTGAATTTCCAATTAGTGTGCTATTAATAAGCCTATTCATTTTATATAGGCTTGTAATATTTAATATTTAATGTGTTCATGGTTTCAACAAAGATGCCCTCTACAGGGTAATTTTCTTCTTTTCTGTTATGTCTGCACTTGATGGTTTTATTTTCAGTTTTATGCTTAAATTGGATCAAGATATAATCTGCCATTGTTGAAATCAGCTGATAATGCTTTATCAATGATAAAAATGTCTTGAATAGTGCCATACTAACATAATTCCAAATAAACCCATATTAATTACTGCAGAATTTAGTGTTTATACACTTACACAATTAGCTTTTATTTATTATTTGTTCCCTTATTTTTTGTCCTGTGCAAAAATATCTGCCCAGTTTGCGGATGTTCAGCTCTTTCTGCTTAGCAATGTATGAGCACTGATCAAAAAACTTTTTTTAAGCTTTGAACTTATCGACAAACGCACCTCTAAAAAAAGTAGAAAATGCATTTCTATTTTTCTTATTCTATTTTAATAACCCTTTATTCATAAATGACACGAAGTACCATGTCTTCTTCATATCTTCCTCATTTTCTTTTTTTTTTTGTATATTTTCTCACTTTTCAAGCACACCTGTGCTAAGTGGGATCTTGCTGCACAGTGACCCCTCTGCTTCAAGTATTGTACAGTGTTTTTACAGACACTACTGTAGAATATGTGTTACAGTCTCCCTAGTGCTCTGTTGGCCCTGCTTGGACATAGATAAGACTTCCTGTCTTGTGTATTAATACTACTGTGGGAGATTACATTAACAGACTTATTTTATGATGTAAGGTGGGATTTGTAGGGTGCCATCTGGCCATTCACAAGCACTCTAAGCCCCTTCTCCTATCATCTAATCATGACATGACCAAGGGGCTGGAATAGATTACAAGAAAATCTCTCTTCACATACTGAGAGTCAAACTACTACCAAACCATATGCAAGCAAAATATAGTATAATAGTATGACTCTTTTCTTATTAATTAAGATTAATTCATTAAGAAGAAGTTAATTAAGAAGTAAATGAATCAGGTTGTTTCATATAAATACTTGGGTATAATTATAGATATTTGTTATGTTGAAAAATATAATATTGAAAATGTTTGTCAAAGGACAAAGCAAAAAAAACAAAAACAAACAAAAAAATTCTTAGCATCTTTGGTCTTTCGGAGCAAGTAGCATATTATTATTTCTTTTTTAAAAAATTACACCTGTGATTATGAGTGTTCTGTAATGCTGTAATACTGCACACAGTACAACTGTTTCCACCACCCTAAAGTCAGTTATTTAATTAAATAAGAAGGTGTTCAATGATTGTTGGCCAGCCCTTTGAGATGTTTTATAAATTAACTTACCATCATAACACACACACACACACACACACACACACACACACAAATGTACCATCATAATTAAGTCTGGCAAACAATATTATTATTATGGAAGCCCGTATCCACCACTGAATACAAAAAATAAAAAAGGTAATTGTGACTTTTTATCTCACAGTTCTGACATTCTTGTCGCGAGTTTACATCTCACACTTCTGATTTTTTTCTCAGAACTGTGAGATATAAACTCACAATTGCGAGAAATAACGTCACAATTGCAAGATATAAACTCGCAATTCTGACTTTTTTCTCACAATTGCGAATTTATATCTCACAATTCTGACTTCATTTATCAGAATTGCAAGCATATATCTCACAATTCTGAGAAAAAAGGTCAGAATTGTGAGTTTGTATCACGCAATTTTGAAAAAAAAAGTCAGAATTGTGACCTTATAGTCACAATAACCTTTTTTTTTATTCAGTGGCAGAAACAGGCTTCCATATATTACTGATCATACACACTGTAAAAAAAATCCATAAAATTTATGGTAAAAAAAAGCAGCTGTGGTTGCCAGAATTTTGCTGTTTTAAATTTGTTTTATATCCATCCTGTCACTATTTGATAAACAAAATTTGAACTAAATTAAGCTGGATGCGACACTATTGTTTTCTGTAGAGCTGCCATCTGAATTGCATCTTGCAACATCAACACTGGTATTGAACTGAACTGAATCAACATTGAATTAACGTGAAACTGTTACTGATCTGTGCTAACTTGAGCTAAATAATGAAGCTACTGTCTTTTAGAGCTGCCAGATCTGAACTGTTTCCATAGTTGAGTTTCCATAATTTATTGTTACTTCCTGTTTATCTCTGTGATTCTGTATTGTATAAAACATGTAAGAAAAAAGAAAAAACATCCATACTTTTTCCAAACATCTTGTCCTACAATAATTCTTCTTGAGCAACAATTTACAAATAATTTACTCACCCCCTTGTCATCCAAGATGTTCATGTCTTTCTTTCTTCAGTCCTAAAGAAATTATGTTTTTTGAGGAAAACATTTCAGCATTTTTCTTCATATAATGGACGCCTATGGTGCCCCGATTTTGAACTTCCACAATGCAGTTTAAATGCGGCTTCAAACGATCCCAAATGCATATCTAGCGAAATGATCTGTTATTTTCATTTTTTAAAAATGCAGTTTATATACTTTTTAATGCCAAACGCTTGTCTCACATTATATGTGAATCTTTTTTTTGGAAGTGCACTTCTTCTTTAATGATGGACACATATTCACACTCTCTACAATTCACACTCTTTCTACACTCTTTTGACACAATCTGTAATCTGTAAACAATATTAAAATAAAGGTGACCTGACTTGACCTGACATCCATTCTCAAAACCAATACAGCATCTCTGGCTATAGGCAGTGAAACGTGCTGGATGGATGGCAAGTCCATCACAGTGGGTTTTGTATATCATACGTTCGAGTCCTTCATGGCGTTTGCATGTTCTCCCTCTCTGCATGGGTTTCTTCCAGAAGCTCTGGATTCTTCCACAATCCAAAGACATGCAGGATAGGTCAACTAAAGGCAATAAATTTGCAGAGAGTGTGAATATGTGTCCATCCTTAAAGGCTGTCTCTTTGCCTATGTGTTGAGAAACAGGAATAGGCTTCAGCATCCCTGCAACCCTACACAGGACAAGAAGTTTGGAAAAAGTATGGATGTTGTTTTTTTTTCTTATGTTTTATTTATCCCTTCATGGCCTCCGGCAGGGCTTTTATGGATCCCCGGATGATAATTCGAAATTAATCCATTTAAATGTGCATGTACGATCACTAAATTTGACTTCTCAGGGAATCACAACATAATCATCATTAAAAAACGTCAAGTGTTGGCATTACAACTGACATTTCTCATGGGGAGAGTACCTTTGATGTACTGAGATGCAGCACAAATGAAAGATAAGCTGTTACTCTGGATCGATCATGTCCTGGCATTCTGACAGCCCACTGAAATTATGCCAGAGAATTATCTGTTTACAGGCTGGGATTTGTTTAATAGGCCATCATCACATTAAGAGAATAAAATCAAATTACATGCCATGCTGCTGTATGATTATCATAATACCAAAAAGATTGATTATAATAAAATGAGCAATGCTTGTAATAATGACTTCAATGCAGCAACTGCAACTGCAATAGCATCACATTATCATTATTGGTGACAAAGCAAAAACATCTAAACTAAACCGTCATAAATGTTTACAGAGATGGAGCTCTAACTGTCCCTGAGAAATTCCTCTACTTGATTTGTTTTAGTTTTATTTCCCTTGTTGTTGACAAAATTTTGTGTCACTACGCTCACCAACACTGCTGCCAAAATCCTGATTTATGCCAAGATTAATTGTGAGCAATTTGTCCAGAGATGACAGCAAAAACAGCTGCTATAATCACTGTTCAGTATGAGAGAGCCAGACGGGATGGACATGTGCTGGGAAGCGCCAATGTAATATTGCTTACAGATCCACATTCTGTCACAGAGAATATGCCCAGTCTCAAATGGTAATACATGTTGATTACATTGACACAGTTCATTAATATTAAACAAATAAAAATGTATGAAAAATTTTACAAAAATACCAGAGTCCCAAAAACTTGTACACAAAGCATGCACGTCTGTTGCCAAGATTGATATGCTGGCCTAAAGGCAAAATCTAAATAACTAGTCAAAGCAAATCCAATGTTCATAAGATACAATGCGAACCTGACTGCTCTTGTACACTGTAGCAAGGAGGAGGTAGCCTCTTCAAGATCAGAGAGGATCATTCATAAAACATGACTGTCTAAAAATAAAATCCTCTTTTTACCATGACTACTTTCTAATCTGGGCCACTGCTTTGGTTGTTTTGTCGATATATGTTAGATTTGATACATTTGAACCATTAAACACTGATTCAATGAGTGTTTGTGGTGTCAAACAACCTTAATTGTGCATTCTGGGATTAAAAACATTAAAACATGAGGAGTACAACAGGAGGTTTTTTTTTTTAACCTGGTTTAGGTTATTTCACTGCTGATTATTTTTATTTTGTAATGCATGCAGCATTTTGCAACAAATGCCCACAAAAAAAAAAGTATAATATGTCCAATTTTTAATTATAAACTATAGTATATAAAATATTTGATGTCAGATATATATATATAAACACAAACACACACACACATATACACATATATATATAGTTTATTTACAGAAACAGATAGCTCAGTTTTTTTTTCAAAAAAACTTTTTCAAAAATCATGTTTTTTATTATGTTATCATTGTGTTTTATTGTGTTAGTTCGCTGTATTTTTTTACTTAATCAAAATAACCTAACTGCAGTTTGATTGAGATTAACTGGAATGCACAATGAAAAAACATGATTTTTGAAAAATTGCTAAAAACTTTATATATATATATATATACACACACACACGTGTATATATATATATATATATATATATACACACACATATATATATAGTTTATTTACAAAAACAGATATATATATATATATATATATATATACACACACACACACACATATATATACAAACATATATAGTTTATTTACAAATACAGATAGCTCAGTTTTTTTTACATTTTCAAAAATCATGTTTTTTATTATGTTTTCATTGCATTTTATTGTTAGTTCGCTGTATTTTTTTTACTTAATCAAAATAATCTAACTGCAGTTTGATTGAGCTTAACTGGAATGCACAATAAAAAAGTAAAAAAAATATATATATATATATATATATACGATGTTATGATGTTTTGCAATACCAACACCAAAATAGTTTCACCCTGTAGGGTTGACCCTTAAACCCCTGGATTAACACAGAGAACTCTGTGCAGCTGCATCTCAAGATCAGGTTCAGTGTGGCTTTACATTATGCCCCCTCAGTTGAGTTTCCACGTGAACGGCTACTACAACTTCTAAGTCAAAGCCAGAGTAGTCATACTTGTGAATGTTTCATTTGGATTGAAAACACAGTCTAGACATAGCAATGTTCAATCACAACATGTCCCGCATGAACTTGTAAGAGCCTATAGCCTCATAAGGACCCTTGTTTATACCACTTGCCTGCTTAAGTTAGTGAGTCTCCTTTAAGATAGTGTCAAGTCTCACCTTCCCAACCCTGAGCTGAAAGGTAGCTCAGTCCCATGATTGGGCGGTCAAGGGTAGGGTCTATGATCACGTGACATTCTTCCAACCCTGGGACGCCATTTTGGAGGAAAGTTTGGAATTTCTGACACATAGGAAGAAAAAAAGAGGAGGAGATAACGAAAGAAGTTTGACGTTTAGGAAAACAATCCTCATTCCACCGAAGGCGAAGAAGAATGTAGCAAACTGCGGACGTGTGGATTTGAATCGCTTGTGTTCACACTGAGCCCTTGCAAGCGCACGGCAGGGAGGTGTATATTTGCAGTTTGGGGAGTTTTTGGAAGCCCTCCTGCAACTGGCGGCGACATATGTTCAGTTTTTCCCCCGCAGACGCGGAGCAGATTGGCGGTGGAGGCTGAGTCGCAGCGTCTGTGTGTCTTTTGAATGGAAGCGCAGGGCTGTCAGTGGAGTCAAGCTCAATTCTGTGGTGTCGAGCGACTGTCAGGTTGAAGAAGTGCAGCTCTCGCTCTACTCTAAAACCCAGCGGCTCATTTTCATATCAGCCTGAACCGTCCCCATGTTTACCGGATAAACATTTGAGTTTGATGCCAACTGCGTCTGACTTTCCCCTCATAGACACTCTGGACAGACTCGTGTTGGGAAAGGAGCGATTTGTTATCGTGTGTATTGTTAATTTCTATCGCGAGCTCTGCTGTGTTGGTTATCGTGCAAGAGCCCAAGCGAAACATGCCAGTAAGGAAAAAAGGTGAGATAAACATGAGAAAACTCTCATTAAAACTAGGATATACTTTTACACAGTCGGACATTGCAGCTGGTAACTCACTATTTTGAGGCTTAACTGATTATTTCAGACTGTAAAATATTGTATCTCTGAGGTAACTGAATATAAACCCTAAAATTCTTTGTAAATGAATACTGTCATACAGTTTTTGTTTTGTCCACATAGGTCGTAAAACTTATGCAAAGTCATCTGCGTCTTATTTAGGCTTTATTTGTAGAGATTATTTTTAAGATATTTCGCGTTATACTGTCTGCTGCAGTATCGTGTAATTATGTAATTCATGAAAACTTTATGTCTGCCCTGTATAGATGCACAGAGGGCTTTGTTACTGCTGGAGGAATACCGGTCAAAACTCAGTAACACTGAAGACAGACAGCTGAGAAACTCCATCCAGAGAGTCATTGACATCTTCCAGAGTAACCTCTTCCAGGCGCTTATAGGTACTACAATGTGTCATTCAGCACTGCCCTAGTAATAATGAAAGTACTGTGTCATGCTGTGAGAGCTACTATTTATCGCCAAGAGTAGCATGAAATCTATCTATCTATCTATCTATCTATCTATTTTTAATGTTACTTTCAATTTTATTTTTACATACAAGGAGACACAAGACAGGTGACTAAACTTTGTTGTTGTGAGCACTGTAGGAAATAATCAATATCTTTTTTTTTTTTTTTAATCATGGGGTGTTCATATTAAGTCTGTGGAGGTTGTGACATTTTCCCTCCAAAAGTTTGGTGGGTGCTTGTCATTGCACAGAGGTGTTGAATAGTAAAAGTCAATCAGGGCTATGTGTTACTCAAGCTATACTGTCATTTAATGACTATTGCCTCCGTTTTCAGAGGGGTGAGAACTTAATGACATGTAGGTGACCAGGATACTAAAGCATTTAACTTTGTTTCTTGACCTTAAAGCTTTCCTGTTTATTCATAGTCTAAAGCAGCAGTTCTCAATCACGCACCCCCAAACCGCCCTGCATATTTTGTGTTTGTTTAACACGCCTGATTCAGATCATCAACTTGTTACAAGAGAGCTTCATGCATGAACTGTTCTGATTGACATGGTCTAGTGTTCATTGCTCCCTACTCCTTGAGCACGGGAAATCCGTTGAAATTTACTTCACTTCGGAACATTCATTCACAGATTTGCCCTATGTCACGGCCTGCAGCATATTTACACACAGACAAAACTTACTAGAGAAGTGTGACGTAATATACCTCTGTAAATAAATGCAATTTAAGTTCACGTCTCACTTGAATGTTGTTCGAATCGAAGATATACACTCACTTCGAACTGGAATCATGGCAGAATATCCTGTGAAGTCCACTTCACAAGGCATTTATGATCAAATGGAACACACGTCTTAAGTGATAAGAGATGCGCACAAAATGTGCAGAGCGGGGGGTCGCGAGGACTGGAATTGAGAACTGCTGTTCTAAAGAGTACCTGTAGCACTGTGCTATAAATGGTAAATTGGAACTTAATGTTTTGAAGCAGTGTTCATATTTGTTTTAACTGTGAACTATTGTTGAAAATATTATTTCAGGATGTTCTTGTATAAAGGAATCTGAGCTGCGTTGTTTTATCTGGTAGTTTATTCGAGGTGCTGCAATGTAGTGTTTTTTAGTTCTCTTAAGCCAGCCATTGCAAACTAGGCAAGGAAGGCAACCACGAGGAATGCTGAACAGCCTGTTTGAGTTTCTCAGGGGTTTGACTGGCCGTGTGCCAGTGACTCTCTGTGTTTGACCCTCAAGGTGTGGAGGCTTCCTGTAATAATTTTATCCTCTGCTTCCTATTCTTTAGAAAAAACATGGACGTTTTTGCTTGGGTGGCTGAAAGTAAACAGTATTAGTTAAGGCATGCTTAGTTACTTGTTTTAGATTTGTCTACTGAAATGATCACAAAGGCTGGTAAGCTTCCTTTTTGTGAATGTATTTTACTCATGTGTCTTGCTTCAGTTTTAAAAGCCAACTTGGTTTGTAAAAAGCAGGAAAACTTAGCAATAGATGGGGAAATGTAACAGACATTTTAATTGCATATCACAAGACCACAAGCTGTAAATATTTCCTTCTATTGTCCAGGCCGAAGTGCTACACAGTGTCTCATCACTGTTCTTTATCTTAGAAAACTATCTTACTCTAAGCTGCCATGATGAATCTTTGTGCTCAGCATCGATAAGTATATGAAACATACATGTGTAATCACCTTCATGCATAGCGTCATTCACATTCGCAGAAATCCCTCTTCTCGTGTATGTTCCGCATGCATGTTTTTAAGAGCACCGCTAATGAAAAATGCACTGGAGTGACGGTTTCCAATTTGACTTTTCTTCAGATATGTATTCTAAAGGACAAACAAAATGTAATCTGTCTGTTGACATGATTACCCTAGTCCTAATCCGTAGGCTGATGATTTACGATGGTTTCTCTGAGAGAGCATCACTGCAGACTCGGTGCATGTATCTCAATGATTAGAGCCTTAAGATCCCTCCCTGGATGCCAGAGAAGAAGAGTTAACCAGAGCAAGGCAGGTCTCCTCCTGCATGCAAAATGTGGGTCACAAGATAGACCAGGTTTACCCTTGACAGAACCCACCTGCCTCATATGTTCCTAGTTAATTGTTTCGAAAATGAGACTCAGAGTAGGGGTGAGATTAAATGACATTATCTAAAGTAGATAATGGCCAGGTTTTATTCACACACAGAAGAACCTTTTTTAAAAAGCTCTTAGTGCTTCATAAAGAGCTGGAGTGGTGAATTTGATATCACGCAGGCAGGCCGATATCTTGTCCTAATCTTTATTCAGAGGTCCTGTCTGAAACTGGGTAACAGAATATGTAATGGATTAAAATCACTTCCTCAAGTAGATAGGAAGCATCTCCTGAAAGCACATTGTAATCATTTTGGCGAGCATCAAGCCCAGGGCTCGACAATAAGGAGTGCCCGATGGCCCGGGGCCAGCGTGAAAGACGCCACTGCTGCGTCGTCACGAAAGTTTATCATTTGCATGCGTGTTAATTTCAACTTTTCAAGCGATCAGAGAAAGACGCGTCTCTGACGGACGGATAGCCTTCAAAGTATGTAAAAATACCCGTCTTGACGAGTGACTTTGTAGCTTTAACAATGCTTATCCTATATTTAATTTATACAGTGGAGTACAGATGCACCGAAACTGGCGTTCATAAGCACGCCGCTGTTTTGTTTACAGCGGTAACCAAGGAAACACTGTATCATTATTCCATAAGCGCCACTTGCTGGCAGAGACTGAATTTGCGTTCATTCAGTCCGTCTGCTGTCATTTCATTTGTAATAAAATAATAATGATAAAATCATTCAAATGTAATAAAATAATAATGATAAAATCATTTTTGAACAAACAAATAATGTTTGAACTTTATATTAGGCTAGTAGGTTTTGCTGTGAAATCAAAATTGAAATCGAGAATTGTATTTGAATTTAACTGGTAAGTAAAATTTTAATAACATATAAGCTTATTTATTAAAATAAAAGATAACATGGGTCAAAAACAATGATAACAGCACCTATTTTATTTTTTTGTGGCAGGGCCAGTAAAAAGTTTGACCGGGAAAGTAAAAATTTGAATCAACCTAATATATCCTAATTTGTATTTAACATGAGAGCAATTGAATGAAAATATTGTAAGTTACTAATTATAAATGCTTACATTACGTAGTTATTCAAATGTAATAAAATAATAATGATAAAACCATTTTTGAACAAACAAATAATGTTTGAACTTTATATTAGGCTAGTAGGTTTTGCTGTGAAATCAAAATTGAAATCGAGAATTGTATTTGAATTTAACTGGTAAGTAAAATTTTAATATCATATAAGCTTATTTATTAAAATAAAAGAGAACATGGGTCAAAAACAATGATAACAGCAACTATTTATTTTTTTGTGGCAGGGCCAGTAAAAATTTTGACCGGGCAAGTAAAAATTTTAATCACTGGCCTAGCGGGCCAGTAGAAAAAATCCTTAGCGTTGAGCCCTGAAGCCAAAAGAAAAAAAAAAAACCATCAGCTGAGCTATATTATATATTTTAATGAGTTCCACATGTGGCTGATTGTGGTCCTGTAAATGGAATTAATTTCTGAAGTTGATCATCACAATCATTTTATTAATTATCTACAGAAAGCATTAGTGTTCCAAAGTCTCTAAATGAGCCATCAGATAATGAAGACATGTGTCAGAGTTAAAGAGACCCAGCAGGCTCGGTGTACTGCAGAAATTCTATCCTGTGGCTGCAGAGGTCTGTTAATCGGACGTCAATACAGCACTCTGTTTAAGGGCTGCCTTACCACAGATCTCATTCTGGAGGCAGAAGAGTGAACATGAGACTTGAAAGAGTGAACATGAGACGTGAGAGAAACCTTTGAATCGGCTGATAGTTATACCTTTGTTTTGACTGGCTCAACAGAGAGGGCTCATTTCCCATGAATTATAACAGCCGTCTCCGCTGTGGAATATAGGGAATTTAAAGGGGTCCTATTATGTTCTTTTATAAAATCATGCTTGGTGGTTTAAAAAACGCATTATTTTTCACATAATTTACATTATTACAATACCTTTCTACCCAGCCTGGCCAAATGGCTCAATTAGTTCCGGGTTTGCTGAAGGCCTGCCTTCCGGAAAACGAAATGTGTTGTGATTAGTTAGCTGTCCCAGTGCATTGTGATTGGCGAACAGCTTAGATGGTGTTTCAGTACTGCCATGCCAAAGCAGCTCCGTGTACAACTGTTAGCGCAAGCTAGATTAAAGTGATTCTTGTGTTTTAAATATTGATATTCTTTTTACAAAAATGCATCGATTAGCTACAGGAGGCCATTATTGACCCCCCTGGAGCCATGTGAGGCACTTTTAATTATGGATGGATGCACTTTATTGGACTTGTTTTGGACTGATGAAGAGAAACACCTGTCTATGCCGTTCTAAAGCATGGGAGTGCCAGGATAATTTTTAATATAACTCCGATTGCATTCGCCTGAAAGAAGGAAGTCATATACACCTAGGATACATGGAGGGTGAGTAAATAATATGCTACAGTAGTGTTGGGTCCTATCGTCACCCTGCAAGACCGCCAATACATATATTATCGTGCTAATTTATTTAATTATTTACATACTTAGTTTCATTGCCTGAAACCAGCTCCAGCATAAGGCTAAAAGCAGCCTAATGTTTTTAATATAACCTAATTTGTATTTAACATGAGAGCAATTGAATGAAAATTTTGCAAGTTACTAATTATAAATGCTTACATTACATAGTTATTCAAACAGCAGGTACAGAAAACGAGCAAAGAATATCGTCACTGATTAGCCTAGCCTAGTCTAGTGCAAGTTTATGCATTTTAAAAAACACTCGCGTTATAAGTGAAGCTATCTACACTGTATGATGAATAAATCTCTTACCACACAGTGCACACAACTGCGGCACGGCATGGCCACCGGAGATGATCACGGTCACTTTAGTCAATGCTTGTGTTTATACCCGCCACGGCTCATTGAAGCATCCCAGAAGTGGCTCTCCGTGCTGCATTGCTTAAGTTAGGCTAATCCCCCACCTCGTCCCTACCCACCCTCCAACCATTCTAATTTCACTAGGCGGGATTTATTTTAATGATATTCTAATGGTCGTGTTGTGACATCATAACATTCGGAAAACAAACGCTGTAGTCCAAAGGAGCCCTTCGTTGTAGTTTTTAAAAAGGGATTTTTTTAAAAACAAAATATCTCCCTTTGGAGTGGACTTTGAGATTTGTAACTTTGTAGATCTTTTTTATGCCCAAACATACACACCACACACCGACTAAAATGCAAAAAGTGAAAAAGCATAATAGGACCTCTTTAAGGAAACGAATTCCAGGGTCCGGTTGCATAAACAACTTAGACTAGTCTTAAGAAGTTAGTCATCTATTTTTTTAAAGGCACAATATGTAGGTTTTCCGCTAGAGGTTGCATTTTCATAACAATAGGCAAAGCTTGATGACGCTATCAAGGAAATGTCGTTTATGTATGGAATTCATGAATCATGCTCACGGATGAGTTATTTTTTTATTACCTGTAACTTCTAAAGTTATTCAAACAGCGAGTAAATTATACAGAGAAAGCAAGTAAAGAACATTAAAAATGGCTTCAGTCAAGCACGAGCATAAGCACTCTCACAAAAAAAACTCCCCTTATAATCCTTACAGCTGTCTATACATGGTTTGATGAATGAATCTCTTACTTACATCATATGTACATCTGCACTTTGTTGTTTATGATAAGAGAATTTGTGAGAGAGCAAAGTTCAGTTAGCGAGCACATACACAGATCAACAAAACTCATCTGGTGATGATGATGACTCATCTGGATGCCTCCGATTGGCCATTGTGTTCATAAGCTTGTGTGTAATTTGATTAGAATGCGTAACACTGTAAAAACACGTAAAAAGAATCTAAATTTAATGCTGCAGTCAATGTTTTTAATCTCATTTTAATTTTATTCGCACAACCATTATGGATTTAGTTTAACCATACAGCAGAAAATTGAAATTTCTCTTGATTTACAAATCCTTGGGAAATTTTGGGATAACATAAGTACACAACTGTGTGAAATGTATCACACTGTGCAAGTGGTTTTTGGATATTTTATAACAAAAATCTTACATATTGTGCCTTTAAGACTGGTCATAACTTTTAAAATCAGTTATAAAAAAGTAGACTAATCTAATTTAAATCCAAAAAGTAAGTCTGATTACCTCTTGCCTAGCTACTAGTTGGTCAAACTAGTTCTTTAGACACAGTCTTAACATAGTGGTTATGTTTATGCAACTGGCCCCAGGTCTTTGGCTTTTTACATTCTGTTATGAATCTGCTGTCATCTGCTATTTTCTGTCTTGTTAAACTTTAGTTATGAAAGATCATAAAGAGTTCAAGTGTCTGGGGTCACATGCAAATGACATCTCTATCAGATTTGTGATGGTTCCACTGATCATTGTGTGGACCTAATTCTAAATCATTTTAATTTACCATATTGTCTGATGCAGCTTGTGGTTTATAATGGTTCTGAACAGTGCACCTGTTTAGATTGAAATCGAACACATTTGGGCTGATATTCTAAAGATTTTTGTGTAAAACAAGAACCTTTGGGTTTGATGTGTCATTGTAGTACTACTAAAACAGGCAGAGATTAAAAGAGCTCCATTTTTATCACGCACATTGCGTACTCACAGAGCATGGATGGGGTCACTGAACTGACATGAATAAACAGAACGCCTCATAATGACACTGGTATTATACTAAGGGCAAAGTAGAGCATTCAGTATTAACCTCTTATTAGCTGATTCGCAAACAATGATTAAAACTCTGTATACCTAACTCAGAATTTCATGCTTATTAGTAATTTGTTTCAGTCATAACTTCATCTGATGCCAGACTGATTTGCCCCAGAGACCAGATTAAAGATCAAACTCATAAAGCTCCCTTACTTTATTTAATCATATGCATGTTTTATCCTAGCTGACCAAAAGCTTGAGGACAACCATGTTGTTGTCCATACTTCTTAGATCTGTTAACGAACAGATATAACGGTTTTGGAGTTAAAGGCTTGATTTGAGAGATTCTTTTTTGGACATTTGATTGGGATTAGTTTTACAGTGATGATTGGGTTATTATTAATTATTAATAGAAGCTGTCTGCAGTTTCATGCACTGATTAGAGATGGGATTGGGATTTGTTTCTAGTTAATATGGCCTGTGGGGAACATACAGAAGGTAATATTTGCATCACAAAACTCATTCAAATGAACAATTTATGTGTGATTTTCGTTACAATAATTACATTATGTACTTAAAGGGAATAGTTCACCCCAAAAATTAAAATTCTGTCACTAATTACTCAACCTCATGTTGTTTCAAACCCACAAGACACTCAGTCAACTTCGGAACACAAATTGAGATTTTTTTTGGTGAAATTCAAGATCTTTCTGACCTTAGACAGCAACGGAATTACCACGTTCAAAGCTCAGAATGGTAGTAAGGACATCAATGAAATAGTCCATGTGACATCAGTGGTTCAGACGTAATTTTATGAAGCTATGAGAATACTTTTGGTGTGCAAAGAAAACAAAAATAACGACTTTATTCAAAATGTCTTCTCTTCTGTGTTAGTCTCCCATGCATTTACGAGAGTACTGTGTGGTACTGTTGACGCAGGAGCCGCTGTTCTGTCAGAGAACCCAGAGGAAGATGAGCGCTGTGCATAAAAGTTTGTAAACATGTCTGACAATTTTTTTTTTTTTGCCCAGCCTTACTTTTTGAACCAGAATATACAGACGTGTATAAAAGGTGGTAAAAGATTCACCAAGCAGCACAATGAGAAATTTAGCTGTAGTTAATTATGGTGTTTGTAAACTAAATGCGAAGAGCATTGCAAAAAATATATGGCACAGTCTCCAACTCACCTATCCATATGAAAAGAATTTCTCACAGATTTTCACCAGTAGTTAGTTAGAAAACCAGTATGTGTTTTTCTTAGTTTAATGTTTTCTTCACACAAAAGTTTGATTTGCAGTTTAAATCGCAAAGTACGTTTGTGAAATACAAATGCATCAGACCTCCACAGGGAAACAAAGTTTCATCTAAAATTTGTATATGGCTATGTCCATAGATTCACTTTTGTAATTACTGTTAGGAATTGTTTTAAGACAAATACAAGATACAACTCCTTTACTCCTCCTATATCGGTATACAGAAATTTGGAAGCCCCACCAACCACTCCTAAGGGAGAGCCATGGATGGAACAAACTCAAAACTCAAACTGTAATTGCAACATGAGGTGATGAGAACTTTTGCTGCCTGGCATTAACATCATTATGGAACAGAATTCTGATTAGATTTCTATTCTGCAGGAAAAGTAGATCAGATTAATGTCCATTTGCAGAGATTGAATTACGTGGTCAAGTGTAAATGGAATGAATGTGTAGACCAAGTTTAAATACCCCCCCAGTGATTGTTAGCAAAAATACAAAATGTGTCAGTTATACTAGGTTAGTACATAACTGTACATTAATGATTTGCTTGCAAATAGAGGGTCTTTCACCATCTGCTACCTGATGTGCTTCAATGAGATTCACAAATGAAGTTATGAAATATTTTCCTCAGATAATGCAGCTGAATCAGCTAGAGTGCTGTGTAAACGCACACTCTTATATAATGCATTTTTAATTAGTTTGATGCATCATGATTCAGCTTTTGAAAAATATGTTATCATTAGGACCTTTGATTTATTTGTCGCAGATTGTTTTCAATAAGATAGTCTAGTTCTCTTTTTTTTTCCCTGTTTTTGGACAGGTTGATTACAAATTTGAAGCAGCTCTTGACATTTTGTGTTCTACTTCTTTTTGTGTTCCTTTTAATTTATTTTTCTTAACACTTTAAAGAGTTGTCACATAACCAGCAGTTATCTGCTATTAGATGTCACTACATGTTATAAACAAGACATGCTTTGGAATAATGTCAGCCACTGGCACACACATAGAAATGTCAATTTCTTCTTGTTGTCAGACATTTCAATTTCCAGGTAGTTGGAGACCAAAAAAGACCTGTGATCACTTGTATGTTTTTTCAAAAAATAAAAAAAAAGGTGAACTGAAGGCCTTTGCATTTTGCCTGAATAACTTCAGTCTTTAGTTTTCAGTAAAAAGACTCAATATTTGTTTCCCTTTTTTGTTGTTTTATTTTGGGAGTAGTTGCATGACTGAGAGGCCAGTCAGATGTTAAATGGTAGGATTCTGTGACAACCTCTAGCTTCTCTAAGACTTACAGGGGCACTGGCAAGTGAAAGAACAGCGATTAATCTCAAGAAAAAAATCCTGGATTAGTTTACCCAACCAGAACTTTTGTGTCTGTGGGACAAAAGTTTTATTTTATTTTTGGACAGTCTTAAAGGTGGAGTGTGCAGTTTCTGCATTACTAGTGTCACAGAGTGTTTTCAAACACTCTTTGCAAACGCTCCTTTTGTGTGTCATGGGTCTCTAATACTAAAGGCATGTCTTGACAGGTAAAAGTAGGCTACTTTTATTAAAAGCTTCAACATACTAGAAAAACCTTTAACTTGAAGTTCAGCTTGCCTGTTGAGAAGAAATGCTGGAAAACATTTATCAGTTGAAACCCAAACATTCCAGCAAATTCCTCCATCTTGTAAAGACAGTGTTTACCCTTGTTTTACCCCATTGTCTGTCTTTATTTTTTATTTGTATTTTTTTAAAGAGTTCTATTTATAGGCTTTTATGCCTTTATTCGATAGGACAATAGAGAACAGGCACGAGAGCACTGGGTGGAGAGAGGGGGGCGGGGTGAGCAGGACCTCAAGATGGGAAACGATCTCGGGTCACTGTGAGCACAGTTAGGGTTGGTCTATCAGTCTATCAGACGATGTCTACAGTGAAATGACGACTCTCTACAGGACAATAACATCGTCCATTGTTAGGGGTATGTCCGAAGCCTGAATCCGTATTAGGGTTGTGCCGATAGACAATACTATCGTCTATCGACGATAGTCAGCCATATGGACGATAGCTAATAAAAATGACGATAATACGGCTTATTTTCTAGTTGTTGTTTTTTTTTTTTTAAATTATTATTAGGCAATTATTATTATCAAAGTACAATTCATTGGCCCTTGCAGTTTCACACTGTCATCGTCGCGTAACCTTCACCCACCAGACACCAGAGGAATATATTTAAAAAAATCATACATAAATTTATCAGTGTTAGGCTAATATACAAAATTATGTAATAATATATAATTTTTGTTATTGTATAGTTATGTTATTTTTGTTGTTGTTTACACTTTATGCAACTAAAACAAAACGAAAATAATGCAGTTTTGCCGTTTTTTTTTTTAACATGGTTAAAATAACAGCTGTACAATGTCTCTTTATAACAACCAGGCTTGACATAATTTGTGAAAGAAGGAAAGTTAGTTTTAAAGTCGCTTGTAATACGTTTTTCAAAGAGGAGTGATTCTCTTTTAAAAATCGTCATATGCATTCCTTGCAAGCCGCAAATGTATGATGCGTATTCAGAATAAATGCACAATAATCAGTCGGCTATGAAAATGAAAAGGTTTATTTCAAACTCTAACTTGTTTAACATATTTAACATAAAAGAGTGTTTATCTTGTCGCTAATAGCCAAACACGTTTCAATAAACAAAAAGCAAAAAAAAAAAAAATATATTAAATAACCAACAAGAACTGAAATAATGCAATCTTAGTTACATTGCTTACAGATTTAAAACAATATGATAAACAGTTAACTTTTTCTGGTTTGAGTAGGCTGCGAAGTGGAGTGATTATGTTGCCGGCTGCGCTAAACACGCGCTCTGAAGGGGTGCTAGTTGCGGTAACACACAGGTATTTTTTTGCCAGGTTTGCCATTAAAGGAAAAGCTCCGATGATTGATGGCTGACTTCGATCTTTGCTAATCGTGCCTTCTCTTGGCGCTAGTTTAGCAGCCTCAGCAGGGTGGTGGCCACGCAAATGTACATACATGTTTTGTGGTTTGTGATTCTTTTACCGGCACAACCTTCGAGCAAAGTCTGCAAACTGCCTGCGTGACATCAGCGGGCTCACCTTTTTCATCTGGTGTAAACCCGAAATATTGCCAAATAGGCGATGTGGCATTTTTCTTTCCCACCAACTCAGTCCTCCTTGTCAGAATGATAGACGGTCCTCATTTCCCATGTGTCATTCCGCGTGATAATTAATAATTACGTTAATATTTAAATAAAAGTGTAAATTAAAAAAAAAAAGTAGACTAATAAGTAAATAAATGATCTTATAAATAAGCAAACAAATACATAAATAATCAAAAAATTGCCCCTCCCCCGATACTATCGTGTATCGGCGATCTTACAGGCTGACGATAGGACGATATGACAATGGGCATTATCGCGCAACCCTAATCCGTATTTGGAAAGGCACCGAAAACGAATAACACGTTCTACAGAGCCACTAAAGGGACATGGTTAGCGGTAGCGGTAGCCGGTTACATTACAGTGCATACAATTTTCATTTACCACATAACAAATTTCAAAAGTGAAAATAAAAATCGAGCACGCATTCAAAAGCAATTTCAGTTCCCTACATATTAATAGTGGCTCCCCGTTCTCCCCCAAATTATATACAGTATAGTTACCCAGTGATATACAGTTGCAATCAAAATTATTTAACCCCCTTGACCTGCAAGACATTTTGCTGCAGAGAACAAAAAGCTATGGAAACAATTCAACAAAGGTATCAGTAAACTGTTAGAGAAGGTCTGCTACACATTTCAGTGATACTGAGAATGTAACATTGATGAATCATGATAAAAATCTAATTGGCTCCAAACATTCATGTTCAAAATTATTCAACCCCCAAAAGTTACATTTTGTGCATCTTTAATTCTTTAAAACCACCAATAAACGCTGCCTGTAAGTGTTTAGAATTTTCTGTCAGTCTCTCAGTACTGCAGTCTTAACCAGATAATCTTTGGTTTTCACATTGCTACTGCTTTCCACTTGCTGAAACCAAATATTTTCAGTGAGAATTAAATCAAGCATAAGCAGATTTGGATGTATACTTTGGAATGGCTGTCCTGCAGGAAAGTCCATTGGTCATCAGTTTCAGTCTTTGCACCAAAGATATCTCAATTCTTGCCAAAATGGCATGATACTTCAAAGAATACCAAATGAATTTTAACATGTTCAAGTTGGCCTTTTATGTTCTTCTTGGTCAGGGGTGGCATTCAGCAAGATGCCCAACACAAAGGCCATACTTGTCTAGTGTTCTTCTTATACTCAACATTGAAATGTGTTTCCTCCTTTAATCAAGTCATCTTACAAGTCTTTGGCTGTACATTGCAGGTTTTTCTCAGTTGCTCTGATCAAACATTTTATGATATTGTGCTTTTTCTTCAAGAACCTGTGTCTCTAAGCACTTTTAATGTCTTGCGAATCTTCATGTAGCCTTAGACTTTCTAATGTAATAAAACTGATCTTCTCTGTAGCTTTTGAGAGAGCTCTGTTGACTTTGGCATATTTGCTAGTCAACTTCAGCACATGCATGGGCTAAGTTTAAGTATGGATAACAGCTCAAGCTAATTCTGTTTTTTGGTAGTTTCTAAAGGCTTAATTGTGTTAAGACCATTTTCTTCCCCACCATACAAATATGTGATTTAAAAACAGCAGTGTTGAATAGGGGTTGAATAATTATGACACAGCTGTGTTTATTAAAAAAATCCTATAACACAAAAATATTGCATTATATTTTGACATTATCACTTTTAATTTGCCAGTAAACTGTTATAGATGCAATTTTTGTAAAATCCTGGAACTTCAGAAAAACTTGTATTTATAAAGTACTGCAGTCTGTGAGGGGTGGAGTAATTTTGATTGCAACTGTAATTGTGAGAAAAAGTATATATTTTTTCCCCCTCCCATCATGTATTTATTCCCTTTAGAGGTCCGTAGTACACATAATTTCCTTTTCAAACACGGTATGTGGATACGGCGTGTTTGTGGGAGGAATCCCGATGCTGGCTCAAAATTGTGATGTCTGTCAGTCATCAGTGATGGACAATGACATTGTCTGTCGGCCCAAACCTAGTCTGCACACTAACCATGAGGCTATTGGTGCCGACGTGTCTGTGTATTTTGGCAAGTCTTCGAATTTTGGCTTGCACTTCTGTAACGATATCTGAATTTATTTTTCCACACTGGCTAAACACCCTCTGGCTTAGCCTGGACAGTAGCAATGTGCCAAACTCTCGCAGTTGGGTGCTTGGAGATATGCAGATACATAGGTTGACAGGCGGGTAAGATTTCCTGTCATTGCATTTGGAACAAAAATTGAATAAACATTTTATGGTCCTGAGACTTCCACAGAGCCTGTTGATATCCAGGCTGTGAAGAGACTTTCAGCCAGTATAACAAAAAATGTTTATGAAAAGCATTACATACTCTACCTTTAATATAGGGACCATAAAATATGCTAGATCTAAATTATTAATAGACATAAGACAAATGCTCACTCTGTGTTAGTGGGAGCTTGGTTACAAGCCTGCAGTGGTTTTTCAGAGGGGCTGTGAAGTCACTGGACTCAGTATTTCAAAGGGAAACCAGAGATGAGGGAATCACCCCCACCAGCGTGCATTATAAAAATATTTATTCTCATTGCTGTGTAGCTCCATGTGATCCAGCATGTATTTTCAGACCTGTTACCCAATCTCTGACATGCATAGAAGAACTATCCCTCTGCTATTTTCTCTCTCGGCCGAGTGTCGAACAGCATAGCCAACCACAGCACGCCATTCTCTTAAACAGTCATTTCCCCTCTACTTGTGGAAGAGACTAGTTCCCTAAATTATTTTAAACTGCACATATGCCTTTGTGTGGATTGCTACTGTTCGTTTGATTTTTAAAGTGGTGTGAGCTTCTGTCTTATCTGCCATCTACATACATAAATATTTACGGTGTTTACTCATGACTGGGTGGTGGCTTTCAAATAAGTGCTATAAACGTTCAGAATAAGTTCCTGTGGGGTCCATCTGTTGTTTTTTGTTAAAAGCATGCTTGCTGACCCTTGTATCATTATGATTGTAACCTGATGAATGTTGTAACAGCTGTGAACGACCTTTAAATCTCCAGTGACCTCCAGCTTCAGTCCACACTCTTGTTTGTAATCTTTAAACTGATGTTCACTTTAGGATGTGTATTCAGATATGCATGCCATTAGCTACTAAATCACATTAGTAAAGAGACCCTGATCTTTAATGAACAAGCATTCAGAAGATTTTAGTCTGCACAATAAATGTGCCCTTGAATGACCTTCAAAACACTACTATCTGTCTTAAAAATACAGTGCCCACCTAAAAGATATTTAAACATTAAAGACACAATTAAAAATGTAAGAGTGTCATATTCATAGTTAATGTGATAAACTACACCTGTGGCTGCTACACCCTATGTGAATTTGAGAGGAAATGACTTTATGGATCAGACTTCATAGATGCACTAAAAAATCACACTTATACTGGTTGTTTAGAATTAAAAGTGAAAATGACATTTTTGAAATAAAATTGTTTATGCAGTGAAATCCGTACATTTGCATGGGGCCTAAGTGTCCTAATATTTTGCAGGGCCACTGTATCTTGCTTTTCCTGAATAATGTCTTTTTAGTAAGCTTTCTCAAATATGGGTATTATAGAAAAAAAGGAAATCTTTTCTCTTTTAACAGATATCCAGGAATTTTACGAAGTGACCTTATTGGATAATCAGAGATGTGGGGAATCAGTGAAAGTGCCCGATGCAATACCCCCAGTGAACCTGTGGGATTTCTCCAGCATTCAAAGCACAACGGTGACTTCAGACACCCTGCCCAGCCTTAGCACCAGCATAGAGGTAAGTGTGCATCAATTTCAAATCATCTGAATTAGATTACTGAATAGAGCTCTGAATTGTTTATTTTAGGTCAGCTTGATGCTTTGTTTGAAATTTTGTATGTCATTCGATGTCTGCAAACACGCTCACAAACATCTCAGTGTAAAAACATTTTAATCTTTAAAGAAATTCAGAAAATGGTATGCTACTTGTTTTTCACAAATCATGAAACAAGTCATGCCTCAACATGGTCATAGCATTCAGATAGCATTCAGAATACAAAGCAACAATCAAAGATGGCCTGTGGTTGATTGACATGTTTATTGGGCATTAATGGCAGTCTTAAACTTCATTTGTAACTGTTCTGAATGGGGAAATGGGCACATGTTTTGCTGTCACACCCTCTATGTAATCATCAGTCAGGCTTTCTGAGAAGTTGACATCCTGCTTTGCATGCTATCACAAGTATCATTGATATTGAAATTTACTGTAGTTCACCTACTGTATCTACTGGAAATCGTTTATAGATTGACACTGTCACAGAAACTGTCGGAAAAGACACACTATCCTCCTGGATTCAGAGAGAACATATTGGACTAAATAGCTATGCGTGATGCTGTTGAAAACAAATACAACAAATGGATCTTTACGCTCTGTGGCTCTAACTGCAGTCTCTGTGCATGCTGTTTGTGCACTTGAATACTTTAGTAGCAGATGTTCACTTTCCCTGATGCAGAGGAATGGAATACTGTACTTATGCAGAATATCCTAAAACAAAGCAATTTTTAGGCATTAAATGACCTCTTAAAAGCATAACAAGATAGATAAGTTGTGACAGAATTGCTGCATTAACACATTTTAAGTAACTAAACTGAGCAAGCAGTAAAAATAGTTTTTTGAATGTATGTGTGGACATACAGAAACCCTCAGGCTTTTGCTGCTTGATGTTTGCTTAATGTGTCATGAAAACTGTTTTAGCACCAGTCATTTCTCACCACAGTTATGAAAAATGTGGAAAAAAGTGGACGTGGTAAGCTGTGAATGGGAGAGGAGAAGAGAACACAACAGCGTAATGCACTGTTGCGCGTTACTCACAAATGTCACACAAATGAACAAACATATTATGTGTGGTTTTGTATGCTCACAAGTCATTACACACTGATAATTTTATATCTGTAATTTAATGGCAAATATCACTAGTAAACAGTTTTTTTAGTGCATTTCTAATCAAACTGGAATTTTACGCAATTATGCACAAAGTGTGAAAATATAAAGTTTATAAAATATTTATTTTTATACAATGCAATTGTGTTTTTAGGAAACATGTTAGCCATGAAACTAGCTTCATAGCAGTAAATTTATATTCCAAAAATGTTTCAAGTGTCATTCCACCACAAAATGCCAAAATGCCAAAATGCTTTGAAACACTGTACTGACAGAATTCTCTTGTGGTATACAAGTACTGTATGTCCATTATTGTACATTGGTAGTAGACAAAATACAGACAGTGAAAAGTACATAGGACCAAAGTGCCCATATTGAAGAAACACTCCTGTATGACTGAATGTTTTTTATGGAATTTTTAGTTTACTTGCTGGACAGATAAGCTTTGGAATTCTAAGGTAACTCCAGAAGTTTTGAGTTTTGTGGGGTTTTTTTTTTTTTTACTAAATGTTTTGCCCTACTATAACATCTAACATAATTGTGAACAGATCTAAATAGAAACTAAATAGATCAAAAATAAGCAAACATGCTTTGTACCTAATTTCTCATTTCTCGAAAATGGCATGAATTAATCGCTTGCAATAATGAAATTGAGGTTGGACAGTAAGAACAAAACTGGCAGCTGCTGTTGCCAGAATAATTCTGTAAAAGAAAAACAGAAAAAGTAAAACAACTTTACAGAACAAACTATAAATATTTACAACTGAAAAATGTAAAATAATAATAATAATAATAATAATAAAAAAAAAAGAGCATGACCACACTGCTACAGTACTAAACTCTGTTTTGTACTTTTAACATATACTGACAACAACCATAGTAACACAGGTGGTAAAAGGAGAGTCACAGAGTTCATCAAAAATAGCTTTTCCACAAGCTGAAGTAAATACTAATACGAACGTGCACTGTCATACACACCGATACAAAAAAAACTAAAAACAAAAACAAAAAAGGTATAGTAAAGCCACGGTCACACACTCTGTGTCTTTTTAAAAAACATAATTCAACATATAATACATTCAAAATGTAAGAATATGCAGTCCACTCCACTTCTGGAATTCTCCATCTCCAATTCTGCAGATTTAAACTTAGCATTGTTTTATTTGAGCTCACATGGGTCATACCGATTTTATATTACACAAATTTGCAGGTCACCAAAGAGTTTGCCAACTTGAACATCGGAACACATGAAATTCGCTTGAGCTTACGTTTCCTGTCTCCCACATTTGCATGCATATGAATGGAAGTCAGTGGAATGAAAAGTGTAGTGTACCCACCCCCAAAAAGGAAAAAATGAAAATTTACTGTTAATTTACTCACCTTTAGGCCATCCAAGACGTAGGTGACTCTTTTCCTTAAGCAGAGCAGTAAAGAAGTTTTCAGCTGAAACTATAGTCCTTGGTAATTCATAAATTGCAAGCATTTGTCTGTTTGCCTGAGGCTATGAGTTACAGGTAATAATGTTGTAAATAATGTTCAGATTCTTGTACAGACCAAATGCTTCAAAAGACTTTAATACATCATCAGGAGCCCTAGGTTTTAATGTTGTGTTCTTTGATGTGCTTTGTTTTAATTCTCAAGTACGTATAGCCACTGACTTGCATTTTATTAATGACCAAGGACCATGGTTTCAGCTAAAAATCTTTTTTACTCTTCTTTTTACTCTTTTTCTACTGAAGAAAAAAGTCACCTACATCTTTGATGGCCTGACAATGAGTAAATTAAAGGGTTACTCCTTTAGGGTTACTCTAAAATTTTGTCATTAATCACTTACCCCCATGTCGTTCCAAACCCGTAAAAGCTTTGTCCGTCTTCGGAACACAATTTAAGATATTTTGGATGAAAATCTGGAGGTTTGTGACTATCCCATTGACTGCCAGGTCGTCTCCTCTGTGTCAGCATAGCGCCAGCGGATACTCTCCAAAATGGCACTACATTGACGTGGAGGAAACAAATTGTTTAATAAAAACATTATTTTTTTTCTTTGCGTACAAAAAGTATTCTCATCGATTTATAAAATTCAGATTGAACTACTGATGGCAGATGGACTATTTTGACGATGTTTTTCATACTTTTCTGGGTTTTAACAGTGGTATTTACATGGCAGTCAATGGGACAGTCACAAACGTCCCGGTTTTCATCCAAAATATCTTTGTTCTGAAGACAAACAAAGCTTTTATGGGTTTGGAAGACATGGTGGTAAGTGATTCATGACAAAATTTTCATTTTGGGGCGGAGTAACCCTTTAATAGCAAATTTTAATTTTTGGGTCAACTATCCTTTTGATACACATGACATAAATAAATAATGCAATAAACATTAATTTTACAAAATAAGATTAAACATGGCACCCTAATGTACCTAAATAAGAAAAAGCTAAGAAGGAACGTTTATTTCAGTGAAAAATATCAAATATTAAGTGTCACATAGGGAATTCTGGGAATGTCAGTTTACATTTTTTCATTGTAAATGATAGGATTGTTCTTTTTACTTCCAAAAACTATAAGACTATTTACTTTCAAAATTACATCAAATTCCCAGTTAGATCTATTACAGATTTTCACCG
Organism: Labeo catla; assembly: GCA_012976165.1. Lineage (NCBI taxonomy): Eukaryota > Metazoa > Chordata > Actinopteri > Cypriniformes > Cyprinidae > Labeo > Labeo catla. The sequence goes on along the minus strand of VONZ01000910.1, from coordinate 241,703 downwards.
TATGAAAAGATTCAAACAGCATGTTAGACTTAGATGTGTAAAGCATTTGATGTTATATGTATATTTGTAGCTGGACCAGTCTGTTTTGGGAAGGCAGTTGTCACAATACCACCACCTGCCTGCAGTGTGTAGACATGTACAACATGAACAGCCACTTTTGAATATATTTATAAAAGAACAGACTATACTGTTTATAGCAAAGGCTTCACACATTAGCTTAGTTTGAAAAAAGGACCTTTACCGATTAACTAATATCCCACTAACAACATGACATTTTCAGAATGATTCGTGTCACAAAACAAAATGTTGTTTATTTGTCTGTGGGTAACTAACTGATCTGGTTCTATAAACTGGTACACCTTTATATCTCTACAACTCTGAAATGGGAGCCCTGAAGAACTGACTTGGAATGATCTGTCTTACCATTAATGCATTAATCACTTACTCAGATTTATTCTCATTTGTCTTCCACTGTAACTTGCAGTACTTTCTAATATTTTGTTTTTATGCAAACAAAATATTAGTTGCTTTTTTTTTTGTTGTTTTTTTTTTTTCCCAAGCTTTTGAACTTCAAACTAGTGGAATATAGGTAATTTTACATAAACTTAACTTGTAATCTAACTTGTACCTCTGCTGTGTATTTCAATGTCCTTTTTCTTTTCCCTCTTGTTTCTTTCTTTGTTAATAAAATGGCCACTCTCAGGACTCTCCCCTTCTAAATGAAATCCTTCATGTGCTCGCTAAAGCGAAATCCTCCCCCAGTGAGCTGGAAGAAGTAAGTATCATACCGGCACGGGTCTGGTGGGTTGGGCATCCCCCATGGCCGCATGTCTGGGCCGCTCATTTTCTCCTACCTCGTTCCCCAAGCCTTGTCGATGGGGTTTACTCCAAGAATAGAGGGACTCATGTGTCATTGCTCTCCATTCATTAAGGCTCGCCTTATGGGTCTGCTGTGGACGAAGGTCACAGCAATATTGGTGGGAAAGCAAGTTTTGGTGGCCAAGCTGTGGGTGGCATTTTCACAATTCTGAAACTTTATTCAAAATGTGTTAGCTGCATTAAATTCACAATCTCTGAAGTGTGACATTCATTTCTGAATGTGATCAGCTGGATACAGCAGATAACTTTTTTTTTTATAATCTGTGGAACTGGACTTAAATATATATTTAATATAATTGTGAAAATGTCAGTTTGGTGTTTTAAGTTTAAAAATCTCCTTTTACCAATGTGTATTTAAAGGAACCGTATGTAAGAAATTTATTTCAGTTAATCATAAAATGGCCCTGACATGTCACTAGACATTAAGAAATCATGTTCATTTCAAATACTTATATCACTGACAACAGTGGTCCGCCAGGATATTGTCATTTAAAAGTGAAAGTTGCAGCCCTCAACTGATGTTGATGTTGTCATGTTGTGTTTTGGTCTGAGGCGCCACCCTCCAGCTATCTACCAATCACGAAGTCAGTAGAGTTTCGTCATCCGGGTTGGCAGCTCTGCTGTAGTTACAGCTGCAGCTACGAACGTGTCGGATAAAACATGTATAAAGTTACGAAACCTAAAAGACCTCGTTATGAATCCGAAGTATGTCGTGACAAAGTCCGAAATAAAACAAGGGTTTGTATAGGAGATGCCTTTGACAGATGGAGACGGCTGAAAACGGAGAAGAATTTTGTTGGTATAGGCTAAAAGCCCCGTGCTTTCGTACACAGTGGATTTTCCACGGTCGCCCGTGCTAAATGCGTTCATAAAAAGCTTTATATCGCACCACTAGCATGGTATGAAAACAATCTATGTTCCGACTGAAATGTGGTATTACAGTACATCTTTATGAAATATTTGGCTAATCGCCTTTAGTAAATTTTTGCGACACATAATTACTTTGCAAAACATCTCTCGTGAAGCATAAACATAAGTAACAGAAGAAAAAAAAACTTATTGTGTAGGACTCGTCACTTGCCATTGGAAGCTCCTTGTAGCAGCCTACGTTCCTGCGGAATCCTGCAGCTTAGCTGGCAACCTCGAGTCAGGGGGGAGGGGGAGGGGATACGCCGTTCTACAGTATTTTGAAAGTGATTGCAGTACCAGTTTTGGCCACAATCCTACATACGGTTCCTTTAAATGTCTTATTTTTAATACCGAAGTGTGTGTTTTGCATTGTTGACCTTTTGCTTTTTGTGTAGAATGATTGTATCTTGATGACCTTGTCGAATTAAAATTTCATTACTGACCCATTTCACATTTCTATTGCAGTAATTAACATCGCAAAGTTTTTAAATATTTTATTTTTATAACACTGTACTTTGTCTTATATTCAACAGTATAAAATTACTAGTGAAAACATAGTAAACACTAATATAGCTGCTGAACTAGTGACTGACGTGTGTCAGAAATAGAAAGTCAAGTATGTTTACACAGAAGGAATTAGTCTTGGTGACAGGAGCTTCTAGTGCAGAAAAGAAGTACGGACATACTGTAAACATACATAGGAATATGACAACAAAAAGTCATAGAGATGCAATAGTGTATTTCTCTTTCTGCTGGAGGAAATTAAAAATGGAAGTAATATTTGCTATGATCTCCCATGTATACCATATCTCCCATTAAATGTTATTATACAGTAGTTCACTTTCATGTTCCAAGCTTGGAATTGTGGGGAAAAAAAACAAAACAAAACAAAAAACAGGACAAGGCAGATTGTGGGGTCTGTGGAAGCTAGAGGTGTGGAATAATGTCAGTTTAAGTTTTTTTTTTAAAAAACATAGCTAGTCCTTCAAAAAATAAGATAAAACTTAAAGGTGCACTATGCAGAATTTTCAGAAAAAAATTTATTGTAGACCTATACAAAAATAATCCCTCTGAATCATTACTTGGTATTTGTGCCTGCAGAGACACTTTAATCAATTTAAAGGAAGTTAGACCGCTGATCTATTATTATCGATCAGTGAGCTAGACTGGAGATGGGTAAACTGCTCGTAAATTACAGCCAGTCATCTAATTATTAGTGTAACTGTTCATTCATACAGTGTTCTACCAGCGAGAGAGTGTGAGGTCTCTAATTTTTGTCAAGTTATTATAAAATTTTAAAGCACCATCTGAATTGATCTGCAGAAGGTTTTCGGCTTGAAGGGTTCTCACACAGTGTGCTGTGCTCTTGACTAAGTGGAGTTAGGCCGTGTGTCCACCAAAGCGTTTTTCCTTGTGGTTAGCGTATTTTCAAAGGGAACACCACGTTTTTTTTTTTAAAGCGCCTGGAGCGTCCCGAACGCTGAGCGTGTTTTTTTCTTTTCTCTGCACCAACTCTGTTCAACTTTGAATAAAATGCTGTCATTTTCTGGTCAGCTAACCAATCAGAGTGGAGGAGGGGTGGGAATAGTACCGACCACCATGCTCATACTATGACTGAACAACATTGGAGAAGTTAATATTGCTTGTCTCTGAGTATTTATGTCTTTAACAGATTGAATTGCCGGACTACCATAATATTGTTATAAAAAGGTATGCTTGGAAGAACATTTCTTTCGCTATGCATTTGCCATTACTTAAGCGGATATTTTGTATCATAACAACCACAGCGTCTCAACGGAAAAAAAATGCTGTGCTCTCAAGCGCTCACAGCTGAGTGTTTTCAGCAGAGCGCCTGGCGTTTTTAGATGGCAAAAAACACTTTGGTGGACACACAGCCTTATGTCACATTTTAATGGCTTTTATGATAAAGATTTACACTGAGATTTATAGCATGAGAAGGTGAAATATGTCATAATTGTCACAACAAAGTCTTAAGGCTAGTATTTACAATGAAAATGTTCAATGTACGAAATAAACATGAGTAAAATGTTTCCATACATGCACTCAGAAAAAAAAAAAAGGTTTTCAGAACACATTTTGTCCAATTTTACGTTTTTTTTATTTATTTAACAATTTTAAGTCCTAAAGACATGCAGCATTGTGTTTTTTAGGGGTAGGCAAGTTCAGCTCCAACCCTGAAGAAGAACCTTCACCTATCCTGGTTTGAAAAAGAATAATAACTGCGAAACTGCTGTTTTTTACTCCACAGAGACCTATACATGGGGTGAAGAGGAGCCAAGTTTGAATGTTGTGTTTATAAACAGCAATTTAAAATTTCCACATAGTGCACCTTTATGTGAATAGCTAAATCGCTCCCAAGTATTATGTTTTAAATACAAAAATGTTGAAATTACTTGTGTTTAAAATGTTAAAAAAATTTAACTCCTAAAAATTACAGCGCACATGCGTATTTGTGGTCTTGTTAATGTCAACGTTCATTTCACAAGTCAGAGGAAATGTGGGCTGTTTCAAAGTGCTTCGTATTTCCCCCGGGCCAAGTTCCAGGTTCAGCATGAACACCACCACCAGCACTATTTTGTTAGAAACTGGGAAAGGGATGTTTATTACCCAGTGTTCTTTTTGTTTCCTTTGATCCAAAACCCTTTATGCAACTCCGTGCACTAGTAGAGGCTGCTACTGAAGGGAAGGTCTAATCACTGTGCACATCAAATATTTATTCTTACACTGCATCAGGACAATCTACAGTATGAGCTATATAAAGGCTGCTTTTACACCGTCGGCTCAGTGTTAAAATGTGTGTGAGGTGACTGATGGTGGGGCTGCATCTGCTGGGAACATGCTTGAAATCTGCCAAAACACTTTCTCTGTGGGGTGTCTGGATTTCTCTCTCCTGTATGAGTTGTCACTTTTTTAAATCTGTACTTGTCAGTCTTTACAGGATGTGGCACACTCTGCTGTGAATGAAATAATATTGCAGTGCAAGTTTTCTATGTTCAGAAACTGTAATTCACACTTACTCGCATGATAAAGTTCAGGTAAATTCCTAAAGTTTTGATTGTCCTGAAGAGTCTTTTCTGTTTCAGCAAGGCCATTTAATCAGACAGTAGTGACAGCTATGAAAAATGCGTGCACTGTTATGAGTTAGGGTGTTTTCACACTTGGGTCCTCTTTAAAAGAACCAAACCCAGACCCCTTTAAGTGGACCAAGAGGTGGACCAAGTGAAAAAGGACCCAGTTTTCTTTATGTTCACACTGTCGCTGTGCCTGAAAGAGGACTCAGATCCTTTTTTGGTCTACTTAAGCAGTAATGGTGTCTCAGACCTCTTTGTGTTCAGACTGTTGGTTTTTGGATCTAGTCCAGTTCAGTGTTTGATGGCTGACATTATGGCCTCCAAAATTGGAATATTTTTATCTTTTGCACAAAAATATAAATTTTGAATATTTATTTAGAATTTTTTTTCCTTGTTTTTGTAATCATGTTTATTTCATAGCACACATGGTGTGTGATCTGCAGGATTTTTAAGCACAAATTTAAGCCTTTTTAAGACCTGCACAGATAAAAATATTGTCATATGAGTTGGGTAGGGCAATGTCTACAGTACCATATTGACTGTAAAATGACTGTAAAAGGCATGATTTACAGTTCATATAGGCCTACAGCTTTTCAAAAAAAAGATAAACTTAACATTTCAGCCTTTAAACTATTTTTTTTTTTTTAAAAAGAGTCAAAAGTATCAATTATTGTATTTATGGTTTAGTGGTTTATTGGCTGGTTTAATATCAATTATAATATTAAACCAGAAGAAGGGCTGATTAAAAATGCTAATTCATTCTCTGCCAGTAGGTGGCGCTTTTTTCACAAATATAACGGTTTCCCCGGTAACGGCAGTACACAAAGCAGCACAGCACCTCACTTTGAAACGAGCAGCGCTGATATTTATCCAATAAAATTATACCCTTTTTAATTTTAATAACCACATTACGCTATATGGCAATACTTGTCTTGTCTTCCCCATTGTATTTTTATAGCCTTAAATTGGATACAATTAAATTAAAGACTTTTTAAGAACCCACAAAAAAAGCATAAATTGGACAAATAAAAGAAAATACAGTAAACTGCTTTAAATTGTTTAGGTACATTATAGGTAGGCTTATCCTTAAAAGCAGCATTTAAGTAAGAAATTGAATAATCAAATGAAAAAATTAAAATGCATATTATTAATCATAATTCTCATATTAGGCTGCTGTACTAGAGCTACAGTAATGCACAGATCAGTATAGTTATACACATGCAATTACTTTCCCAAATGTTTACGATCGATTGAGACAAAATCAACTGTGTATATGTAAACCATGGGTGTTTTGACAGTTTAAACATAATAGACGCTAAAGAGAGTGTAGTTTAGTTCCAGCTGGAACGTGCGTGCTCGTAAAAACGAATATCAAAAAGTTTCAACTGGCAAGGCACACAGCCGCGTCACTCTTACACAGTTTGAAAGTAGTTGAAATGAAAATAAACGAGTGTACATTGTAAGCGAATAATTTGTAGTGATCTGCCAGGAGAAGCAGTCATTATCATCAGCTGATTTGTACGGAAACATCTGATGACCAAACTACATCGGAATTCGCGAATGGAAAAATCAAGTGAGCCCGGGTCGATTTGTGTTCACAATGCACGTTTTTAGCGAACCGTACCTTTAGCCGAAAGCGAACCGTACTCAGACCACCTCCTGAGATGGTCTCGGTTCGGTTCGGTTCGCTTCGCTTCTGAGGGGTCTGAGATCGTTTGGAGTGTTCACATATGGGCCAAAAATCACGCGAACCGTGCTCAGACCCCCTGAAAAGGACCAAGTGTGAAAACACCCTTATTACCCTTCTGGGATCCATGCAGTTCATGCAACGTCACTTTAACGTTTTATGCTTGCTAATGTGTGTGTGTGTTTTTAGGAAGTATTAAAATTAGATCTATATCGCAGCGCTGCATGGGCATGCAAACATGCCGCACTATATGTTTATATCACGGACCACTGAATTTTATCTTTCATTCGCGAAAACCCACCATTCGTTTTTAGACCCTGACTCTTTTGTAATACATTAGTTTTTCTGTCGTAGTTTAGCCTTTTGCGCAGAATCCATAAATAAGGACAAGGACTTCTAGAAAGAGAGAAATTGTCTCCAGCGCTTTAAATAAAACCGTTTTGATATTCGCAAATAAGTAAAAGCATTTTTACTCTGCAGGGTTTCATCAGTGAGATGCTTGATGAAGCAGCGTGAGAGCAAACCCGCGTGGTGATGCAGCAAGCTCTCGTTTATGCGCTTTCGGGAACATTTGGAGACGCGTGCGCATCTCTCTCTCTCTCTCTCTCTCTCTCTCTCTCTCTCTCTTTCTCTTTCTCTCTCTCTCTTGTGAACTTCACTGACATGGCCAACATGGACAAGAAATACAAACACGTGGATCGCTGTTATTTTACTTTCGGTCCTTAAGGAGTGGCTGTGAGATCCGCATTTATTGACGGATTCAGCGTGATTCTCATTAAAGAAGAGAGTTGCGAAATGAGATGCTGAGAGGCGCCAGGTCTTTGTCCGATAGGAGAGAATGGACTGCATTTGTATTGTTACTACCAAGGTAAGCGCACAGATTAACGGTCGTTTACAGCGACCGTCGGAGTGAAGGCATTTGCCGCATTTTATAATTGTTATTAATTCGGTTTATTGTTGTGTACATACTATAATAGCCGTACTTTACTAATTCGGTAGTTATGGCAGTCTTATGATCTTAACTTGTCCTGTTTGAGCACCCCGAAATGCATTAAACTTGAGACATTGGTACCAGCCTTCTGTATTGTTGAAAGTCAATAAACCTCATGCAGGTTTACAACGTCATAATGAAAGTTTATACTAGCCTATTTTGTCATTTAGTTCCTTTTGGCAATAGGGTTGTTTAACCAACACTGTAATTAAATTTCTATGGGGAGACGAAATCAGCCATTGACAACCTATGTTGATTGACCACTATTTAGTGTCCCTGTCTTTGCCTTGTATTTAACCAGTTTTCAGCATCACCTGTCTGGTTTTCTTGGCACCTTATGGTTTCTTGGAAACTTATGGTTTGAGACCAAGTTTGAGGCTATGTGCTGTTTTTTTAAACTTGTTCCATCAAGAATTTGTTTCATATAGCATCCCCATATTTCAGCGTTAGTGCTCTGCTAATGTTTTTTTTTTTTTTAATTTTCTTCTGCCAAGCAGAGCTACTGAGCCCATATGATCCAGAAGCAGCCTGCCCAAAAGGCATTAGACTATCAGAGACATCACATCTTCATTCTTCATTCCTAGTATCCTCATGTAGTACCAGATACTACAAATACCATTGACTGATTATTTTACCACTGGTGTGATGTCACGACACTTTCCTCCCACTGTGGTTTCTCATTGTACTGTAGTTCAGTTCTTTTGTTACAGTGCTTAATGTCATTTTTATATATTCATAGATGAGTGAACACTCAGTTGCTAATTTTTTGCTGTTTTGTTTGAGAGAAAATAAGATGGCAGCAGGATGTCTGGACAACATCTGGCAATTCTGAATGCAAGTCTTTTCCGCCCTGCTTTAATGCTGTTTATCTCAAGGGCCTTGCTGTCATATCTTGACCTTCAGGAGGCTGACGTCCTGTCTTTGATCTTTGGTACTGTCTCTCAACTGTGGGCTGAAGAGATAGCTCTTGTTTGATTCATATTGGCCTATGACAAATTCATTTATCAAAACAAAATATGAATAGCATTTTTGGTCCCTTCTTTAATAATAATTTATTGTATGTTGAACTGATTTGAGCCTGTATATTATTATATTTAAAAATGAAAACTAATGTGACCCACAAAACCAGTCATAAGTCGCATGGGTATATTTGTAGCAATAGCCAACAATACATTGTACGGGTCAAAATTACTGATTTTTCATTAGGATATCAAAATCATTAGGATATTACGTAAAGATCATGTTCCATGAAGATATGTAGTAAATTTCCTATTGTAAATATATCAAAACTTAATTTTTGATTAGTAATATGCATTGCTAAGAGCTTCATTTGGACAACTTTAAAGGCAATTTTCTCAATATTTAGAATTTTTTTTTTTTTTTTGCACCCTTAGATCCCAGATTTTCAAATAGTTGTATCTCGGCAAAATAATGTCCTATCCTTTCAGATTGACCCTTATGACTAGTTTTGTGGACCAGGGTCACATATTAGAAAGTACTGCTAGGCAGCATGCTTGATATTGTGTGTCACTGTTACACGTCTTGGTTTCTCTTGGGAAACAGGACAGTATCAGGCAGTCATTGTGACTGGGCCAGAACAGTGGCTGATGTGTATGTACTTAATTTCTGTTACATTATCACCCATAACTTTAGATAAATAAGTTTCCTTTTTTTTGGCGTGATCACATAAAAGGAATTTTGATCTTAATGCATTAAACTTTGATTTAATGCATTAAAGTTAAGACATTGGTACCAGCTTTCTGTGTTGTCAAGTCAATATATCTCTGCTCATGCAAGTTTACAACGTGATAATGGAAGTTTATAGCCTATTTTGTCATTTAGTTTCTTTTGGTGATAGGGTTGTTTAACCAACACTGTAATACATTTTCCATTGTTTAATGTCAATGTATGAAGCACAGCTCACAAAGAAGTCACTTTCAAATGAAAACTTGATTGTGTTGTGAAAACTTCATGGGGAAATCATTCACCCTCATTCAAATTTTCGATTGAAATTACTATATTTTACCCGTGAACACTCGCCAAACAATGGTAAATGTGACTGCACCTTTACAGTTTGTGATCCTATCTAACTGACTGCCTGTCCTAACTGTAACCTGCACCTTTGATGACTATGTAAATAAAGTTGGATTGCTCTGCAGAGTGCAAGCTATAGCAGTTTATGAGCAGTTTGGTTCAGCCTGGAGTAATGTTTTGCACAGAACTGAACTCACAAACCGCTGTTTATTTAATTTCTGAAAAGTTATGGTTATCATTTTTTAGCTACAGTGTACGCGTACATTTATGATCTCTAAATATAGACTACTCAAATGACATTTCGAAGTAAACCGATGAATAACCTATGAGCTTCTGTTGTCAGAAATGTTGCAGATGAGGCTATTTTTGCTCGAGAGAGCATGGTTTGTGTCCCTGTTTGGGAATTCTCAAAGAGTGCTCGCTTTCTGTCTCTTCCCCTTTCTCGCTAACCCCTGACACACCCGCCCCTTGTACTGAGTGCCTGGTTTTGAGGCGTCACAGTGGATGGGCTCCAGTTGTGTGCAATGACTGCATGTTTTTTGCATGCATGACTGCTCATGCTCATGTCTCCTCTGGTCGGTGCCAGCCTCAGGGCATGTCAGACTTGCAGTTAAAAGCACATAGATTTCCATGTGGGCTTTGCATCGACTTCACCCAGTACCAGGAGACAAAGTCAGAAAGAAGCTCTTTTTGTATACATTCTTGGCTTTCTCACAAAAGTTTATTATATTTTCATAGTTGAGTAGCATTTTTCTCCCTAAACTCTCCCTCTTAAACATTTCACCCTCTTAAACATTTTCTTTGCCTGCCGATCAAGTTACTGACCCTAGCATCCATATGATATTTGCTTGTCAACATTATGCACTCTGAAACATTCAAATCAGGGTTTAAATTTTACATGCTTTTAATAGTCTGCAGGCCTGTTAAACTCAGCAGTGCCAAAGAGCTCTGTAATAAAAACTAGCCATAGACTTGCCTAAGGCATTAAACAGACACAAGTAATTCAGCTCATTTATGCTTGTGTATGCAGTTTAAATCTGGTTTAGTGGGGTTGTGTGGGAGTCACTGTAGCGTAGCCTGCATCAAATGTCATGCTACGCATTATCTCAATCCACGCAAATAAATGACTCATTGGCTCTGATATGGACCGTTCCCCTCTGGGAATTACAGTCTGCGCTAATCACTTACTTCAAATGTACAACATCTTTGATGTCGGTCTGCCATGACTAGTTCTTGATAATATCTTGAGAGGTCTCATACCATTAATATATTAAAATAACTGAAGGAAGCACCGTTGTTATCTAAATGTGAAGTGCCGTACTGTATCATGTAGCTGATGTCTCTCAGGTCCCTCTTTCTTACTCTTGTTTTTTTTATGCATGGTGATGATGTCAAGCCTTTTCTTTTTCTTTGTGCCTTTATGCTGAATTATGCATTTAGTGGCTCTGTGATATCAGGCTGGAACACAGTATTTCCTCTTCTAAAAATACGCTGGTTGTTTTTGGGGCCAAGAACCTACTGGTCAGCTCTGATGGAGTAATGCCTCTGTGGACTAACTGGATAAACCTAGGTTTAGGCTGTTGGAATAAATGTAAAAATTTAGCTCACAAAATCACATTCTGGACTGATTTGGAACCACAACGTTTTCTTGACATTAGCTGTTAGTCCATATGGGCCCATTAGCTGTCAGTGAAGATGTGGTGTGACGAAAGGCATGGCTACTGCTGAAAAAGGGACAAGCCCTCATGTGGTTCTTTATCTGCCTAGGCTCTTGATAAAGCCCTAAATTCACTCATGGTCGGTTGGATTAATAGTGTTTTTGAGTGTTCTTTGAATTGTTGAGTTTTGAAACATTATATTGTAAATATACAGAGCTTGACGACAAGCCTTGACATGTGCTTGTGTCTTTTTTTTGATTGTTTGGTATATGTAAATGTAATCCATTCTGAAGCAAAAGTCTCATCACTGCTCTGTGAGGTCTTACTTTAAAGGGGTCATCGGATGCTAAGTTCACTTTTACATGCTGTTTGATCATTAATGTGTGTTGGCAGTGTATGTACAAATTTACCCTATAATGATAAAAATCCATGCAGTGGTTTTTAATTAATTTGTCTGCCCCAGTCTGCCCTCCTTGTTTCGATGCTAGGGCAGGGAGATAAGTTAGACAAGAATATCTCTTGTCTATTGAGGTGTTGTGTTGCTGGATGTAATAATGAACGTAGTGGTCGTCATTTACTCCCGACATCTGAGCCACTGAAGATGCAGAAGATTACGTTTGTTTGTGAAGGGAATGCGCCTCCCGATCTACATATATCCGTCTATGTTCGCGCAAATCATTCATGATCCAGCTTCACTTACAGCAGAAGTGAGTATAAGGTTTTTTTTTTTATGAATCTTTTTGATCGCCTTTCCTAATAATGTGCTAGCTGGCAAGTTTAGCGGCTAAATGCGGCTAAAGTAAACAGGTTCGTCTCTCCACAGAGACAAGAGAGGGGCGGGGCGAACAGAGCTCATTTGCATTTAAAGCAGCCTCGTCCAGAATGAGATGATTTTTGCAGAGCTCATTTTGGCAAGGTAAAAAGGGTGTTGTTTTACACAACCATTGAGAATTTTTAACCAAAGTATGTTATAGACTTTTCATTAAGACCCTAAAGAATCATATCAACTTGTGGAAAATGGGCATCCGATGACCCCTTTAATTAGCATTTTTGTGATATTTGCCTTAAATTGATTTCTAGGACACTTTTTAACTTTATGAAGGGCAATATTTTCCTAACCTTACGTGTCATTTACGTCAAATTCTTACATTTTATCAATATATTCAGTTAGAATATATTAGACTCTGTATGGTTGTTACCATTCAAATGAAATCGGTATCTGCAAACTCCATCTTTCCACTACAGAGGAAACACTGAAGCTGCATCGAAAGTGCCATAAATGTATTTACACAGTAAAATGGTGTATTAATAATGTTATAAGATTAATGTTTTACTTATTTTAACATGTAAATCTGAAATTTTGGAAAAATGCAATACTTTTAAATATGAAACCAAACCACCAGTAGGTGGCGGCAGGTCACTTTTTTTTAAAGGGAACTCCACTTCCAGAACAACAGTTTATAAATAATTTACTCACCCCCTTGTCATCCAAGATGTTCAGGTCTTTCTTTCTTCAGTCGTAAAGAAATTGTTTTTTGAGGAAAACTTTTTAGCATTTTTCTCCATATAATGGACTGCTATGGTGCCCCGATTTTGAACTTCCAAAATGCAGTTTAAATGCGGCTTCGAACAATCCCAAATGCGATTGCAAACGATCCCAGCCGAAAAATAAGGGTCTTATCTAGCGTAACGATTGGTTATTTTAATAACAATAATACAATTTATATACTTTTTAATGCCAAACGCTCGTCTTGTCTTACTCTGCCTGAACTGTTTTTGCCTGGACCGGTTCATTACAGTTAAGATATGTCGAAAAACTGCCATCCCATGTTACTCCCTCAACTTAGAAACTGTCCTATGTCGCTGTTTTACCATTTTTGTTAAGGGTGTTTGATCTTCTTTGCATGTTCATTTTGCAGAGACTGGGTCGGAACTTCTGCAGTGATGTAGGATGATTTTGAAATGATTTTTTAAGTTGAGGGAGAAAATACGATTGGAGTATTACCCTAACTGTCTTAATGCACAGAGTCAGAATGCACAGAGTTCAGGGAGAGAAAGGCAAGACGAGCGTTTGAGATTAAAAAGTATTTGGGAAGTAACGAAGTAGAAATACGTAGTACGTAGATTTTTCTGTTATCGGTACTTTACTTCACTATTTATTTTTCTGACTACTTTTTACTTTTACTCCTTACATTTTTACACAAATATCTGTACTTTCTACTTCTTACACTTTCAAACCAGGTTCGTTACTTTAGTTTTAATCAGCATTTGGTGATTGCCATTCCATAAAAAATCTCTAATAAATCATGGATCGGTTAATCTAATTCGGCTCGTGTGCTTCGCATCTCCACCAAACGGTTTCTATCAGAGTAGGCTAATCATTGCAAGTGACTCGAGAATGGAGTGCAAGCGTCCGGGTGGATCATAGAGGCAAAACTACTGACCTGTTCAGGACTTCAAGTGCAGGCCAGTTTCATCTGTAAACAGGCTGCTAAGAGTTGCTAGCAGTTTAATGCTTAACTAAGTAAACAAAGACAAAACTACAGCAGTACTATAAACGAATCTAAACTAAATTACTGTCATCACTCAAAATACTCTTTGCTAAAGGACCTCATTATTATCTACTGGAAAGTTACAGTAGTAATTTAGCAAACAAATGTTAACTATACATACATAATGTTATAATAATACATTGTTTTGTAATACGTTCAGAGGGAGCTAGGGCAGATAACAACACAACCTTTATGAAAATTAAAACCAAAATCCATGGTTACTGTAGGTAAACCATGGTAACCACAACTGAACCATGGTTTTGCTACACTAACAATAACCCATGAGATGTGTAGTAAAACTATGGTTGTAGTTAAATTAAAACCGATTGTAATCAGTCCGCCCAAAACAAAACAAAACAAAACAAGGTTAGTATACTTTTACTGTAATAATCCATGATTAATTTTGGTAAGAGAAAATATGGCTCATGATAATGCAATAATGTGTTCAGTATTAGGACTTTTCTGTAAAGATATTGTCATGATGTAATCATTATTGTACAAATTTTGACATTTAGGCAATTTAGAAAATATAGTTTTCTTAAATCTATAGTATTTAAACCATTTTAAGATAAAACAACAACACCTGGTCATAATGTGATGCTAAATTGAACTTAAATAAAATTGTTAATAGAATATAATGAGGTGGTTGTTTTGCAACAAGGTGGAGACAGTTATGCTCATAACAGTAAATGGCTGATGGGAAAAGTGACGGGTACAAGAAAATTTGTGAAAAAAGGCAAACACACACAAAGTGAGATGCAAACTGAAAAGGAAGATGGAAGTGAAGGTGCAGTTCAAGAGAGAGCCTTTTTCTTATTTTGCACAGCCCCAGCCTAAGGTTTTAAACATTTATTTAAATGTGATGGCCATACAAAAAAATAGGGTTGTCCATGGTTTCAGAATTTGTTGTGGGTGTATGGGATGGCCTGGATGAGTGTGAGATTTCCCGGCCTGAAATTTTGTACCAGTCCGGCCCAGTTCTATATGAAGAGTTCAGATGCAAAAACAGTTAAATCCATCTGACGTCTTTCCTTAAAAAATGCATTTTTATCAGGCTCAGATGTATAGGTTTCTATGTAAGTACCGGTACTTCTGAGTGGGCTGAGGCTGCTATTTTAGCGAGTTTGAAGAAAAATTATTTGATGGACGTATAATAAGTGTCGAGAGCGTTCACTCAGTATCATTATCTCATTTTTGACCGAGATGGCTTTTAGCTGGTTTTGCATCTGAACTCTTCATATGGTGGTTGTTTAGCCTTGATACGTTTATTAGCTAACAAATTTTAAATGCAAGTTATTTTGTATTAATGTGTCAATATGATGTGAGGTCCAACTACCAGCGTGACACTAAAACAGGTAGTAGTAATGGGTGCGTTTTACTTAAGTACATGTCTGAGCCCATACTTCTTTACTTTAACTTAAGTAAAAAAATGTAGTCAGTACTTCTACTTTTACCAGAGTATTTTTAAACATGAGTATCTGTACTTCTACTTGAGTGAAGGATGTGTGTACTTTTGCCATCTCTGATTATTTTCATGAAAATAACCGATCGTTTCGCTAGATAAGACCCTTCTTCCTCGGCTGGCATCGTTTGAAGCCGCATTTAAGCTGTCTTTTGGAAGTTCAAAATCGGGGCACCATAGCACTCCATTATATGGAGAAAAATGCTGAAATGTTTTCCTCAAAAAACAATTTCTTTATGACTGAAGAAAGAAAGACATGAACATCTTGGATGACAAGGGGGTGAGTACATTATATGTGAATCTTTGTTTTGGAAATGGACTTCTCCTTTAATCAGTGAGTCAGTGATTCAACCAATTAGTTCAAACTAGGGATGCACCGAAACGTATCGGCCGAAATGCTTGCGCGTTTTGTCAGTAAAGCCGGTTCTGTAATCAGCGGTAAATGCCATCAGGTGCGTGATTTCACGTTGAGCCGTATATACTACACACAGCCGTTGTTCACTGACGAGCTGCGCAAATTCACACTGATAATGAACATGGATTTGCGCAGCTCGTCAGTGACGATTATTTTGGTAATCCAGTAATCTGTCGATTATTCTGACAATTAATCAAGTAATCAGATCATTTTTATATATATATTTTTTGTAATAAAAATAGACTTAATTGAACAATTAATAAATTACTTAAAATTACTTAAAAAGCATATATATTAGCAATGAGGCAATACTTAGTTCAAATAAAGTATCAAAAGCAAGTAATCATATGGTGAGGCCGGACAATTGTTTTTACACTTTACTGCACAATCTAAGCCTTGTTTAATATTCTCTCAACCACATGCATTCTCCTGTGTTTGCGTAGTTTTATAAATTATTTACAGTACAAATCCGATGAAATAGCACACATTGCGTTCCCAGATGATTGTTATAATAAATCCAGTCTCGTAACAACATGCAGATATAGAGGTGGAGACGCTCCACACATGTAAATGTCAACAGTTTGTGTAGCAGCATTTACTGTGAATAGAGCCACTCTGAGACGCACTTACTTAACCTACACGCATGTAAACAATTAAAGTGCATATATTAAACCTGCAACGCATGTAATTATTTAATTGAATTGTAGCGTTTGTAAATTCTTAATAGCATTATGCTTTATGATTTTTAAATGGGTTTAATATCTGGAATGCACCACTTCTAGTATTTTGCCAATTACTTGACATGGAAAAATGCAATTGTGGTTTTTTTAAAAATTGAATACTTGTATAGAATTGAGGAATTGATGCAGCCCTACACCGTGTGCAGAATTATTAGGCATGTTGATATTCTGGTCATATTTTTTTTTCCAAACACATTTTACCAATTCCAAACCACATCAGTCTTAATAACTACTGTTAATTTTGTATTTAATCATTTATATGTGATATATAATTGTCCATGAAGGCTGGAAGTGGAAAAACTCCTTATATTCAGGTGTGCATAATTATTAGGCATGTTTTCTTTTACAGATAAAATGAGCCAAAAAAGATATTTAACCCAGACTGAAAAGTCCAAATTATTAAATGCCCATAAGAAGAATGCAATACTAATGCATTACAAGAATTTGCAAAGTTAAGGCTTGACCATTGGATAGCGAAATGCTTGTTGAGTCTGCATGGTCAGAAAAAACAGGTGGAGAAGAAAAGGTGCATGTTAACTGCAAAAGAATTAGGAATTAAGGTGAAGAATTAGGTGTGACACCATCAGGAACTGTTTAGTCTCCAGCGCCACCATTTTCCAGAACTGCAACCTACCTGGAGTCTTCAGAAGTACAATGTGTCAGGTTCTCAGAGACTTTGCTTGGTAAAAAATCCTAAAAAATGCCCCTGACTTAATAAGAATAACAAGCTGACGTGTTGTGAAATACATGAAGACAGTTTTTTTTTTTTTTAGGCTTTATAGACAGATAAGTTGAGAGTGACTCTTGAAGGACAAGCATCACATCCTCTTGTACCTCTGATTCAAGAATTTATCTTCCAAAATCTGGCAGTAAGTTTTGGGAGTTCATTTTAGTCCATCTCTGCAAGTCAGACTTTTCAGGATAGGAGACTAAACATGAACTCCCAAAATGTACTGCCAGATTTTGGAAGATAAATTCTTGAATCAGAGGTACAAGAGGATGTGATGAGGGAGTGGTTTTTGAGGAATTGCCTTAAAAGCATTAAAAAAAAACAATCTTCTCCTTCATTTTCAACTGTCCGTTATATGTCCGTTCAGTTAAATGTTCAATGATTGGTTGTTAGTAATCTGTTCACTGATTGGTTAAAGCACTCCAGATAAAATGTTTTTGTTTTTGGTGCCGCGAAGCACCGTGCTCATGGAAGCGGCAGGATTTTGGGTGCTGGAGCACCGCTTGCGCGCCGCCTCCACACCACCAGTGAAAACGCCCGTGGCTTGGCGCTTTCCGCATGTCTACCATTGAAAATGAGCTAGACACTCGCGACTGCTGCGTCCTGTGTAAAAGGGCCTTTAGAGTGTATGTTCAGAGTGTCTGTGGGATCAAATGAAATCAAATTTTGACATGTTTGGCTTTTAGACCATGCCTGTTAGCATTGAGACCATATTTGTGAGTACACTCCTCAAAGTTGACAAATCTTTTAGTTATGTATGGAAAAAAACAAAATCAAAAACAAAACACAATTCTGATGCAGATGTGTATCTTTACACATTTTCATATGAATGACCCACTCAGTAATGACAGTAACTAGGTTTCATGGACCTTTAATGCAGAACAATTGCGTAATTTTGAAATGGCCATGACTGAAAGTATAACTTTTTTGATCTTTTAAACAGTTTTACACAAATACATATAATAGGGGTTTAACAATAAATCGATTTGTGGATCAATTTTTTTATTTATTTTTTTTATTTTTTATTTTTTTATTTTTTGCAAATGCACCGTGGTTCTCTATTCAGTCAATTCTGAGCTTAGTTTTTAACAGCAGATAGCACTGCGTGCTTTACGAACAGCTGTACTCTGCTTGCATCCATTTCCTTACACACACATCAGTTGAAACTAAATCATTCATAAGTGTTGAAGCATTTTCAAACTTATCAAAATTGGGCTGTTTACATTAATTTTGCATCATAGAAGCATAAAAGCTGAGGTGCAAGTACATTTAAAAATATACATTACTCAACCGAATACACAAGCTCTCTTCTTTGTGAGGATTTAAGAGTGCGGTTAAAAACTAACCGGGAGCACCATCTGCTGTTAAAAACTAAGCTTAAAATCGATTTCAGAGAGAATCACGATGCATTTGAAAAATCTAATCAAATCGATTTATTGTCCCTGGAATTTAATAACCATTTGTATCCACCTTTTTAAATGCCTCATGACGCTTTTTGTGAATTATGGGAGTAATTTACTCTGAACTGTAAACAATCAGCCAGAGGATCCCCTCTATAACCGCAATAAGTATTTTAAAAAACTAGGTACAATGAGGTGATATTCTCACCCTTCAACCTCTGAACATTAATTGGAAATTTTAAAGGATAAATGCATTAATTACAGTAATTACTTTCAACAGACCTTGATTGATCTCAAAATCTTGATTATATCCATAACAATATAATGGACAATAAATATTATTGTTACATACATTGTCTATAAAAAATGTCCATTGACATTAAAATTGAGTGATAATATTTCAAAGTGATTTTTTTTTTTTTTTTGTCATTTTGACAAATAACAAATATTGCATTTACATTCTTTATAAACATTCCGGTAAACACTGCTAATAAGGATTTGAAGTGAAAAGGGGGAAGATTTTAAAGAATTTTTTAAAAACAAACCTGGAAAGAGATATGAGGTTTTTTGGGGAAGAAAAGCGAGAGTTTTTTTACTGCATTTCAAGTTAATTATTTATGGGCTATATTGTAAATTAAATTGGAAGGGCAGACCCCAAATGCACAATATTGTCTTTTTCATATTGTTACAGCAGAATACAAAAGAAAAATAAATTAATTAGGAGGAAAAAAAGAATATAGCGGCTTAAAAAGAGCTTTTGCCATAGATATTCTTGCTATACCAGGTCACATTAAAAGATCAAGCATTACATTATTCTCTTGATGTCTGAAAATAGAACTTGAAGAAAAAATTACAGTTCATTCAGTCAAACTGACAGATAAGAGTTATTTGTAGTGCAGCTTTATCATTTGAAATTATGCGTTTATATCTTTTTGAGTGGAACTTTCCCAAACTGGAAGTGCCTCCCATAATTTAAAACACAATAGACTTTTGTTTCAGTCTTTTTGAGTGGAATTTTCCCAAACTGAAAGTGCCTCCTATAATTAAAAACGCAATGGACTCATTGGGAAAAATTTCGATATTTCTCCCAGATCAGACCATTGCCTCTTTATGTCAAGATGTAATTTTTGCTGTGTTTATATCATGTTTCAGCAATTTAAAATGCAATGTTGCATTTAAATCTAGACTGATGGGACTACAGAAAAGGAAGCTATCATTTGCTTTGTTTGCCAGGGCGCTGTTGTGCATATCATGGGAGTTTGAATGGGATAGAGGACTCTTCTCTTGTGACCTGTGCAGTGCAGCTGCTGGCACCTCCACAGAGACCACTCCAGTGTCTTCACTTCTCTCAGATCATAAACAGATTCATTGTGAGGACAGTCATGGGTTTTCTTGCTCCTTATTAGACATGCCCCACAGTAACATCACTAGGGATCCCAGAGGTTCTTTCACATTGCTTTGTGTGTATTTTCAGCGTTAGAAAAAAATAAGTTGTTTACTTAATTTATTCCATTCTTAAAGTGAGAAAAGAAAGTTTGGCAATAAATGACCAGCGATCTCTTTCACCCTCAATACCACAAATGAGGTGAGACCCTTGAGCAAGGCACCGAACCACCAGCTGCTCCCCAGGCACTGTGGCAAAATATGGATGCCCGCTACTCTGGGTGTGGTAACTTTCTGTGAGTATTTGTTCACTACTCACTGCTGTGTATGTGCACTTGGATGGGTGAAATGCAGAGCACAATTTCCAAGTACAATTTCCACAATTTTCCAAGTAGGACATCATACTTGGCCACAAGTCACATTCTTTTTTTTTTTTTTCCTTTTTTTTTATTTATTATTTTTCAGAAGTAAAAAATCTCCCGAATATTCTGCCTTGTAGGAATGTTAAGTAACCAAAAGAGACTTATTTTCATGTATTAATTACAATATATAATATATAAATACACACATCCTAACAGCTAATATTGTACGCTCTTGTTTTTCAGCTAAAAAAAAACTAAAATATTTAAACTAAATTGAAATGCTTTATTTACAACACATCTGAAAATAAATGCATAACACAAAGTGAGATGCTGAGAGAAAAATGTCCTAAACATGAGACGTGCTTTAAAATAATAATGTCAGACTAACTCAGCAATTCAGACATCACTGAAGGAGTGGCGGCATATGCATGCTTATCAAACAGATGGAGTGCAATCATTTTAAACTAAACTAAAAGATAATCTTTGCTAAATATTTTGCATCCAAACGTGGAGGAACTTTAAATCTCCCATTTACAACAGCACCATAAACTTCAGTATGGAGAGTTGCAGTCAGTTGCTGCAGTAATTACAGACTTCATTTTAAGACAGAGTCATAGTTTTTCAGTAAAGTGTTTCATAAAAAAGAAAAAAGTTTTTGACTTAACCTTTTTAGCATTGTGTTTGAATATGGTAAGATCAGCTGTTTGTGTTCATAAGCATAGCATGCTTGACAACATAAAATAATTTTTAAAAATAAATTTTGTAGCTCAGTTTACAATGGGTTTGCAGTGTGGATAGTCTGCTTGATTCATTTTTTAAATTATTTGTTAGTTTGGTAACTGGACACTGTAGGTAAGACTTTTGTATTTATTTGCGTCCCTTTTTTTGAGGGATTAATTGAAGGAAGTCATGTCCAGCTTCTTGTAAATGTAAATGTGTGTGTGTGTGTGTGTGTGTGTGTGTTTGTGGTTTTACTGTATGAACGGCACATGTTTGTTTCTAACAGTAATCTAATAGATCATCTACTTTTATAGCTTGAAGTTACATGGAATCTCTCAGTGTCATTTTCTCCGAAATAAAAATCAGCAGTAGGTTCATGAGATATGTATACAGTCCACAGGGTGGAGCTGTGTGCATTTATTTCATGCTCCCCAAAGACAACATACTTCTCTGCTCATCACTGCTTCGCTTTCAGGTGGAGGTTTGCAGACAAATCCTTGATTACATTTGTGATATGTTTTAATAAGAACCTGATTAAAAAAATAAATTGCTTTGAATAGAGGGTGAATATTAAGCTTACTGTGTCACAGTGTTGGGCTAGTAGTGAGAATTGTGCTAAATTAGGTTTCACAGGATAGGTTTACGTGATCATTAGAGGCTGAAGTTGTGAAATGCTTCACTGTAATTGTTTGGAGTAAATCAGAGTCCCCTGAAATGTTCTGAACAATCTGTACTTCGATTCGTAGCCAAAATTAAGAGTAGTATGTCAGTACTTTCCTGTCACCCTCTACTGTCCTGTTCATTAAAGGCACAAAAGCCCATATATATATATATATATATATATATATATATATATATATATATAGAGATAGATAGATAGATTGATAGATAGATATATATATAGATGATGGTCAGGTTTTTCTAAAGCTTCTCTGCTATCTTCTTATTAGGAGTTGTTGAGCTCTAGTAATTTTCCCCGCTATCTCTGAGGTCATTCCCTATCATTCCCTGCTGTCAGAAACCTCTGACCACACAAAATCACCCATCAGAAGTTCTGTCATTCACCTAAATCAACTAAACCTGCTCTCTGAGATAGAGGTCTTCCAGAACAGCTAGTACTAAATCAAGCTGCGATTTGGAATAGGCCATTAATAATGGAGAAAAACATCACAGTTCTTCAAGTCCCTTTTTTTCTCTTAGACTTGTGACTCTATGCGCCTTGAGTAATGAAAATTACCCAGAAATTCAGTGTAGCCACAGAAATAGCGCTCTAAAATAAGACTAACTGCATCCGTAACTTTGTGCTGTTCAGAGAGCAGCGTGTCATATGCGTCTTCATGACGCAGCATACAGGCATTTGGATGATCGTAACCCTGAATGGAGTTTGCCAGCGTTAGTCGTGTTGCACTCCGAGTGACGCATACATATAACGAGAACGGCAGGATCTGAGTCACACTTGGATGGTGAGGCACACTGACAGCCGAAGTAACATAAAATGGGGGTAATTGACGCTAGTAGTACTACTGGCTTGGAGCCCTTTGACATTTGCACAATTTGTAGATGTGCATGAGAGAAGAAACTCAAAGATCTTAAGGAAATCAAAACAATTGTACAACAAAATGTGCTGCTGCTTATTACAATGATATTTTGCCTTGATTTTATTCTGGGATTGCTGCAATGACAGGATATAGCACATGTACGCACACGTTGTGTACGAACAGGATCCCATTAGCGTTAAGGATTAGATTAGTGTGTATAGCAGCATTTTGCTACATCCCTCTTAGCTTGACTGCTGATTTAAAATTTTCCTGAAGCAAAGTCATGGGAGAGATCTTTGTCATTGCAGACCATCCCCCATGCTACTGCCCCTTATTGCCCAGTGACCCGAATAGTTCAGTGTGAATGTTCCACGGACATCTTAATCAAACCTTATACAACAATAGACTTCAGTAAAGCCTAAGTAGCTTTCTGTCTGGCCCTGTCACGGACTACTTTCTCCATCGTATGGATTCCGTCAAGAAACGGCACCATTCTCGGAAGGTCACAGTTAGACTGTCCAGTCAGCTGCCAATGACATTCTGCCGTCTTATTGGCCAGTCTCTGAGCTCCCCCTCCCCCTGCACTTTTTCTCTCCTCCATGTAAACGTGCAGGAAGCCACTCCATTAATGCTCCTCCTCCTCCATGCAAGGCTGTGCTCCCTGAGGATGTTCATTTGCTGTTCCTCTCACTGGTAACTGCTTTAGGTTTTTTCCTTCCCCTCAATCTATCGGGTGACGTAGAGCTCCCACGCTGAGGATGAGACAGAGAGAGACTCAACCCAACTCCTGTCTGACGGAGCCCATGTGACAAACACCACGCGCTGCAACAGCTTTACCGTCCCCTCCCTTCCTCCCCTCACATCTCTCCTCCTCTTCCCTCGTTCTCCTCACAACTCACTGCGTTGTGCTCACTGTGCTGTTCTTCACCTCTCTTTTGGGAACAAGGCGGTTGTCTGGTTTTTTGTGTGATGGAGAAGATTTAGCTAAAAGAGCCGAAAGCTTGCACTTTCTTTCATGCAGCATGGCTCCTGCGAGGCCTCCGTGTAAACATCTCCTCAGTGACTGACAGCTGTGAGGTCACTGGTCAGGAAGGAGAACGACGGAGTGTGGAAGACCGGTAGGAAGGTGGAGAGACAGATTCTTCATTGCAAACAAGTGAAGCAGAAGAAGAACGGCACTGAGAGACAGCGGAATACTGAAGCAGTGGTGACGGACAGGGGGGCGTGTGGAAAACTCGCTGGATGAAGGTAGAAGACTGGCTGTCCCTTCCCTGGCGTGATGGAGTGAGACGAGGAATGAGGGTGGATGGTGAGAGCGGGCAGCAGCAGCAGCAGTGGAGGGGCAGGAGGAGGAGGAGGTGCGGGGGGAGGTGGTGGAGCAGGAGGTGGCCGGAGAGGCAGGAGCAAGTATCGCTCGCGGAGGCGAGTCTCCGGCTCTTCGCTGGCTGAGCGGCTCAGCTGCCATAGTGGCGAGAAAATGTCACCCAGCATTAAGAAGTTGGACTGTTTCTCGCCCATGCTGTGCCACTGCAAAGTGGCCTGCACTAACAGCACCATCTCGCTCATGTTTGGATGCAAGGTGGGTGGTGGAGCTCTCTGCTCAGTTTCTCTGGTTTGCTTTGTGTCAGAGCTAGAGGACAGACTGTGAGAATCTGTCCAGCATGTGCATCCAGGTGTTGCTGCCAATTTTTTTTTCTTCTGTACAGCTGCCAGAAAAATCTGAGGAGTGCAGAGTCTCTAAGGCACATGCAATCAACTTGATGAGATAAGAGGAGTCTTAGAGATCCTACATACACCAAAGTAGGGATGTTCTCACAGAATGCTGTTTTCAAACATGTCCATATTTCCAACATGAAGATGGGTAAAAGTGTTGAAATTAAAGTAGGGGAAGTGGGAACAGGGCATGAACCAGGTCGCACCTGGGCCCCTGTGATCCAACAGCTATTATATGTGTACCTTTTTGTCATCCCTAGTTTATATCACCGTGAGGTCATAAAGGCATCATGCGTAATAATTATAAAATAATTGTCAAATTTTGTTTACACTAGTCTTAGATAATGCTCCATGTCACAACTCAAAATGTATCAACTTTCCCAAGGTATTTTATGTTAACAACCAGCATGTTTGACTAGCTTGACTGCTAGTATAAGTGCTGCCGGTAAATATGTCAGTGGTGTCTTTCCTCTATTCACAGCTCTTTCTCTTTTAATCAGTCATTGGCTTATCTCTGCTCTGACTGTAGTTAACAATCTGCTCACCAGTAATCACTCTCTATACACTGATGGAGATTGCACACATTTCATTGTATTAGCTCAGGGTAAAGCCTGTGTGTGCTTAATGAGAGCGTGTCACAGTAATGTGTTAGTTCTGGCATTACCAGACGAGAACCTCCTGATCATACACTTACAGAATCTCATGTATGGAACTTGTTTATTTTTATACTGAGATGCTCATTACAGCATGATCGTGAAATTGGTTCTCGGGAAACTGTTCTTTTTGATTGTGGTGAACTGATTTTGATCAGAGTCTCAGTATTCAGTCTGTGTTCCCAATTTTTTGTATAATCGAGCATATGGAGGCAAAATTCATTTAAATGATTATGTAGTTACTCAGTAAATTGTTAGAAGTCATTGGAATAGACAGCGTATGCCCCGCGACCTTTGGCCTCTGGCATGATTACTGCCTGTATGGGTGCCGTGTGGCATCAATGCCACCATGGTATTAACTTCTCAAATCCTTGATGCAAAGCCTATAGGATTACATGTCATCTGCTCTGTTCAGGATTCAATTGGAATTCATTGTCAATTGTTAAAAAGGTTAAAAACATTTATTTTTCTTTTATTGAAAACTTGAAGTACAACAAGATCATTGTAAACTTTAGCCATTCTTGAAAGTTCTACATTTTAATATAAAAAAGAAATTAAAAAACAGTGTTAACACTGATTTATGAGATAGGTGTAACGAATAAACCAATATCATTAGCTTCTATACATGATTAGAAGATCTTCTAAGACTTTTTGGATGAAGGAACATTTTACATTTCTATCTGGAGGATTCAAGTACTTGTAGATATTTTATTGGTTTAAACACGGAAAAGTTGTTTATAGGTCATCTTTAAGCAATGACTGTTTAAAATGACTTAAGGCATTTCTCTGATTAAACTGGAGGGGAAACAGCAGTGTGACAGTGATGCATGAGGGAGTCTATGCTGGCTGTTGGACCGCTGCTTGCGTAAATACTAATTTCTTAGTCAATCGTCCATTGTTCCAGAACACGCTGGCTGAAAGCACAGCATCTATTTTTAGTTTCTTTAGAAAATATGGGAGGTTATGATGGCTTTGGTAGGTTAATTGTCTCTATCGCTGTGTTTCTGCCGTGATCCATTGACTTAATAATGGCATGTCCATATATATATTTAAATTAGTCAGTGACACAACACCTCACACACAGTTAACCCAGAGAAGCACATACACTTGTCGCTATCTGTATTTTCTGTAGAGTTTCTCTTGTCTACTGCTTACAAATTCTCATTGCGATCTAAGGCCTTAGATAGATAAAGGCTGGCACATTCGGCAGATCTCAGACTGGACTAGAATGATCGAAACTAGCCATTTCTCTGTACTTAATGTCATTTTCTTGATGATGGGTAGAGCCGCATATGAAAACATAGTGGCTGAGCAGAGGAGCTTATGTTGCTGTCTGGACTGTCAGATTGACAGCACAGTTTTAGCATCTGATCACACAGATGGGATGATTGCCCAAATGCCATGTCATGTCTCCCCAGATTTTGTTGTTAGAACCATGTCTGATGGTTCTCCTTTAGCACTGGAGCTGACAACTTGTGAGGATTTAGTTACAGGCAATGTAAAGCATCGCTTTACAACATTGCCATATGGTCACCATGTAACACTGTCAGAGCAGCACTTATCTTGACGGTTAATGCATTTAGACTGATGTAGATCTGAAGTGCGTTATGTAATTGTTACAAGAAATTATCCATTCAAAAAGGTATATTTAGTTGCAGCTCCTGGTTATGTGTGTTTATAATGCTATTTATTTTTTTATCAGTAAAATATGAAAATGCTCTCACAGATATGTACATTTTACATCATGCAGATTAAAATGGATCAAAACTGCCCCCTTATTGTTCTAGCATTGGCACTGGGTGCTTCCCAGTATTATTAAGAAGAAAAGAAAAGTCTGTCTACTGGATTTTTTTTTTAATGTTAATCCTTTAAGGATGAGCTTATGTTCTTGTGAGTAGGATATTGCCAGTATAATTTTGACAAGATCTCTAAAGCACATGTAAACTTGTTCTGACACTAACTGTTGACTTCTTCAGAGATTGCAAACTGATAAGTGATGCAAGTCACTTGATCTGAAATCAAAGATCTTTAAGTTATTTGTCTATATATTTTTGTAAATTCTTTTGACAGATTTGTAAGAACCTTAAAGGAGTAGTTCACTTTCAGAACAAAAATTTACAAATAATGTAAAGATGTTTGACTTTCTTTCTTCAGAAATTTAGTTTTTTGAGGGAAAACATTTCAGGATCTCTCTCCATATAATGGACTTCTATGGTGCCCCCGCGTTTGAAATTGCAAAATGCAGTTTAAATGCAGCTTCAAAGGGCTCTAAACAATCCCAGCCAAGGAAGAAGGGTCTTATCTAGTGAAACGATGGGTTATTTTCTAAAAAAAAATTACAATTTGTATACTTTTTAACCTCAAACACTTGTCTTCAGTTAGGGTTTGTTGAAAAATTCCTAACTCATTTTCTCTTCAAAATCATCCTAGATCGCTGCAGAAGTACCGACCCAGTGTTTACAAAGTAAACATGCAAAGAAGGTCAAATGCCCTTTACAAAAAAGGTAAAATGGTGATGTAGAATGATTTTGAGAAAATGAGATGGGAGTTTTTTTGAGAAAATTAAAAACATTTTGAGAAAATGAGATGGGAGTTTTTCGACATACCCTAACTGTCATTTTTTTGAAAATAACTAATCGATTGACTAGATAAGACCCTTCTTCCGCGACGGGGATCGTTTAGAGCAGTGGTTCCCAACCACGTTCCTGGAGGCCCCCAACACTGCGCATTTTGTATCTTTCCTTTGTCCCCTGGTTTAGAGCCCTTTGAAGCTGCATTTTGCAAATTCAAACTCAGGGGCACCATAGAAGTCCATTATATGGAGAAAAATCCTGAAATGTTTTCCTCAAAAAACATAATTTCTTTACGACTGAAGAAAGAAAGACATGAACATCTTGGATGACATGGGGGTGAGTACATTATATGTGAATCTTTGTTTTGGAAGTGGACTTCTCCTTTAAGAACAATTCTTACAAACTAATTGGTCCGCAAACATCAAACATCGCAGTTTGCAGTTTTTGTAGCATGCTGAAAAAAATGAAAATATTAAAGTATAATCATCTGAAATGTACAAGATTAATGAATATACAATATTTTGTGGGATACAAATTTACCTAACATCCTCAAAGAAATCTAGTCTCATCCAAAAATATTTTCCATTTTCTTTTGTTTTAAACCTGCTTTCCTGAATAATGTAGTTCTTTTTTTTAATTCTGTTCTAATTAGAAGTGTTTGATAGCATCACAGTTTGTGCCACGTTAATGAACGATACAGTAATTTTTTGATGTTTCATCATATGAAATTTAGACCTGAGGGTAAAGCAATTCATCTCACTGACAAATTGCCATATAAAGCAGGTTATTTCAGTGTGTGTTCTCATTTGAAGCTGTGAATATTGGCACAATGTGCAGAGGTGGAAACTAGAGTCAAAAACTCAGTCAGTTTGCATCCCAGTCTGCAGAGGTGAAGTATCCGGTGTATCCCAGGAAAGTTTCAGATCGAATAGTGAGCTGCTTACCTCAGCCACAGAGGACCATGACTCAATAGTGAGTGGTCGTGGTTGCCAGGAGATCCTCCTCCTCATGCTATCATCAGGGAAGACTGTGAGCTCTCCTCTTCTATCATGTGCTTTCGCCCACAAGCTCTACACATTGAACACCTACAAATCAATCTTAATGATAGAAATTCTTTATGCCGGTCTTGCTGATATTTCCATTTATGGATGTTGGAGGAGAATTACATAACATGGCATAACATGGGTATTGTTAGGGAAAGACTTGTGGCCAGATGCACAAAGAGGAAGCTACGTCTTTAGACACCTCTGTGACTTCTTAATGTCGACAAGGCTTAGTCACAGTGTATTGTGTAATTGGATTACTTACTGTCAGTTGAACCAGTGTTTCACGAGTTTGTCTGCCTATCCAGTCTTGATGGTAATGGTAGACAAACTTGGCTTGCTGTCCACAATGGAGGCTTGAACCCATACCCGAGCTCAGACTTCAACTAGGACACCATACTTGGCCACACGTCCTTTCCTTTCCTTTCCTTTCCTTTCCTTTCCTTTCCTTTCCTTTCCTTTCCTTTCCTCTCTGTTCCTTTCCTCTGTTCCTTTTTCCTTTTCCTTTCCTTTCCTTTTCCTTTCCTTTCCTTTCCTCTCCTTTCCTTCCTTTCCTTTCCTTCCCCTCCTTTTCCTTTCCTCTCTGTTCCTTTCCTCTGTTCCTTTCCTTTCCTTTCCTTTCCTTTCCTTTCCCTTTTCCTCCTTCCTTTCCTTTCCTCTCTTTCCTCTCTGTTCCTTTCCTCTTTCCTTTCTTTCCTTTCCTTTCCTTTCCTTTCTTCCTTTCCTTTTCCTTCCTTTTCCTTTCCTTTCCTTCTCCTTTCTCCTCCCTCTCCTTTCCTTTCCTTTCCTTTCCTTTCCTTTCCTCTCTGTTCTCTTTCCTCTCTTAATTCCTTTCCTTTCCTTTCCTTTCCTTTCCTTTCCTTTTCCTTTTCCTCCTTTCCTTTTCCTTTCCTTTCCCTTTTCCTTTCCTCTCCTTCCTTTTTCCCTCTCCTTTCCTCTCCTCTCCTTTCCTCCTCCTTTCCTCTCCTTTTCTTTCCTTTCCTCTCCTCTCCTTTCCTTTCCTCTCCTCTCCTTTCCTTTAATATGAAACTGTTACGGCAGAAAAAAGTTATGTTGAGGTTATCTAACCATTTGAGATGTTTGATCTCCTCTGTAGCGCTTTAAAATTCAGCATTTTGTGTAGAATTAAATTGGGTCAGATACCTTTTGTAGACTGTACTGACTCGTCCATATAATTTGCAAAACCAGACATTGACCCCAATGGAAAGCATATTACACTGTCTTAAATCTTCTAAATAGTGCACTATGTGCCATTTACTGTATAGAAAATAGTAAATGTATGAACAAGTGATTTATATCAGATGTAGCGGCAACATTTTTTGTAGTGTAGGACCCGGGGGCTTTAAAATATCAAAAAAATTAAATGGAACCCGTAGTGCCCTCTTGTGGTCCCATGGGGGTCCCTGAACTCCAGTTTGAAAACATGTTGTTATACATGTCTGTTTTCTGAAATACTCTTTCAGGCCTATGTTCATCTGAGTTATATAATATATATTTCATTTTCTGACATAATGTCTTTATTTGGTTTTGAGCCTTTGACCATGATGGAGGAAGTAATGTATGTGCACATTTTGCACAGATAAGTGATAGCAGAGTATATTTGTATGACTGTTTCAGTAATTATGTTTAGGAATATGATGACAGCTGTCTGATGGACAGATGATTTTTAATAAGCAAATGCTATGATTATAGCATTAGAGTGAGATTTAAGATGGTTATCTAGGTCGACCTCAAAGCCCATTATTAAATTTTCAAAAATGTTGTGGATGATATGTAAATTTTCTCTTTACGTACTTAATGGGAAGAAAGTGTTTTCTTAATGGGAAGAAAACACCCTTTCAGTGTCAATTCCTAATTGCTAATTTTTTTATTTTTTTTGTTTTTTATCTGGCTACTGATTATACACCATGCAAATGCATAAATCTAAGTGGGTAAACCAGTCCAATGAGCCTTGTGTCAGCTTTAAATAAGGCTGGTTGAATCAGTAGCTTACCTAAAGCGAGAAGTATTCAGCATCTGATAAACCTGTTGCCATAGCAACTGTGGCCATCCTCCGCCTGTGTGGAAACCGCTCATCAGCTACCTTTCTGTGTCAGCATGTACCACTGTTTATTTTAGAGGAAGGGAAACCCATTCATCGTCATGTGAAAGCACTACTGTAGTGCAAGGGAATGGGTTGATGGTTTTAGAATTAAAATATAGTGGATAAATGTAGTTAGGTACAACATATATGATACTGTAAAAATTATATTGTGTAATGTTTACCTAAAAATAAAAAAAAGAGTAAGTATAAATTATTTACTCCCTTATTTTACTTCAAAAACTATATGATTTTGTTTTTCCCCAAACTGTTCTTTCCAGACGCAGTGATAATGCATAATATTAAGTGAGGTTTTTGGAACACCTTTGAAGAATGATGCCGCTTTTTCCCATGCCAAAAAAAAAAAAAAAAAATCATAGCACCTTTCAGGTTCTAAAAAGACTTAAACAAACTGTATATTGACTTAATACTGGGCCCTGGGTTTTCTAAGTTTTCTGAATACAAGCCCTTATTACCCTTAAATCTCTCTTTAAAGGTGAAGTCCACTTCCAGAACAAATATTTACAGATAATGTACTCACCCTCTTGTCATCCAAGATGTTCATGTCTTTCTTTCTTCAGCCGTAAAGAAATTGTTTTTTTGAGGGAAACATTCAGGATTTTTCTCCATATAATGGACTGATATGGTGCCCCCGATTTTGAACTTCCAAAATGCAGTTTAAATGCAGCTTCAAATGATCGCAAATGCGGTTGTAAACGATCCCAGCCGAGGAAGAAGGGTCTTATCTAGCGAAACGATTGGTTATTTTTATTTAAAAAAATACAATTTAAATACTTTTTAATCTCAAATGCTTGTCTTGTCTTTCTCTCCTTGAACTCTGTGCATTATGGTTCAAGACAGTTAGGATATGATGAAAAACTCCAATCGTACTTTCTCTCTCAACTTCAAAAATCATTTCAAAATCACCCTACATCGCTGCAGAAGTACCGACCCAGTCTTTGCAAAGAGAACTTGCAAAGAAGATCAAACACCCTTAACAAAAAAGGTAAAACAGCGATATAAGACGATTTATGAGAACATGAGATGGGAATTTTTCGACATACCATAACTGTCATGAACCGGAAAAAAACAGTTCAGGCAGAGCGAGACAAGATGAGCATTTGACATTAAAAAATATATAAATTGTATTATTTTTATGAAATTAACCATTCGTTTCGCTAGATAAAAACGTTCTTCCTCGGCTGGGATTGTTTACAACCGCATTTGGGATTGTTTGAAGCCGCATTTAAACCCCTTGAAGCCGCTTATTTTGGAAGTTCAAAATCGGGTACCATACCAGTTTATTACATGGAGAAAAATCCTGAAATGTTTCCCTCAAAAACGTAATTTCTTTATGGCTGAAGAAAGAAAGACATGACACTTGCTTTACTGTCCTGTAACCAAATGCTTCACTGCATATCTACTTTCAGTACAGTATTTACATAAATTTTAGTATTTGCCATAGTAGGGTAGAACGAGGTTAAAGGTGCACCGGGGTAAAAGGCATCTTTGATTTTTTTTTTAAACCATTGTATGGCAGGAAAACATGGCGTAGGACTTTCCAAAACATCCGCTTTTCAACATACATGTGCAAAATTGTCTGATCGCGGGCAGCAGAACAAAGTCGATTCCGTGCTTGCTTGATCTAATATTTGATGTTTTTAAAAATGTTGTAGATTTAAGTGGCAAATGAAAATCGCTAAAATTATTCAATATCTTGAGACAAAGTTCTTCTTAATGATTTAAGTTTTGTTTTAGATCATTAAAGCAGCAGGTTTTAAATAATGAAAAATATTTAGGGTAAAAAGCGCCCCTGTTGTTGGGGCTAAATCACCCCTACTGTTGGGGCTAAAAGACACCACAATTAACATGATAATTAATAGAAGGCTGACTTATCAAGTTGTTAACATGACATTGTTAGATTCAGATATCATATATTATGTTGGGTGTCCATCTTAGAGATAATCACCATGTTTGGAATGAAATCATCATATTTAAAAGCATGCCATTAATCATATCATATAATAAAATATAATTTGTTGTTACTACTGTAAGTCTATGTTAAATTATAATGGGATATCCTTCAATGCTTTCAG
Source organism: Labeo catla (assembly GCA_012976165.1). Lineage (NCBI taxonomy): Eukaryota > Metazoa > Chordata > Actinopteri > Cypriniformes > Cyprinidae > Labeo > Labeo catla. The sequence continues at coordinate 208,993 of VONZ01000910.1, read as the reverse complement.
AATCTTTACATTTTAAAACGATTTTGTTTCTGTATTTAAAAAAGAAAAGTTTTATATTAACAGTTAAATTAAAGTATACTTATTGAATAATCAAAATAAGCAGAAAAAAGTACAAACTTTGCTAAAGTGTTTTGAACAAGTATTAACTTATATTAAAAAAAAACAAAAAAAAACGTTATTTTAAAGTATTTGTATCAATACTGTGTGCCTTTTACCCCATGTGTGGGGTAAAAGGCCCCCCTTGCCACCCCATACGTTTATGAGATTTTTAAACAAAATAAACGACTTGTATGATTTATTTTCTCACAAAATCTGTTGCTCCATAAATATTCAATACAAATGTATTTTGCTGCAATCATACACTTTGGGCACAGTGCAAAACCCATTTTTTTTCTTAAGGGGTGCCTTTAGCCCTGTTGTACCCTATCTGCCATCCCTAAAACCTAATTCCTTTTCCATCCTTTTGCGGTTACTATACTGAACTAAAACATAAACCTCCAGTCTTTGTTAACTTCTTCCAAATTTCTTGTTTATATGCATGTCTCAGACATCTGAGCTCTGTTCCAAAACCTAGTGAGATGTCCTGCTGCCTACTCTGTAGAGTTCTAAGGCAGAATCCTAACTATCTTGGAACCACATGGGTGACTCTGTGTTAGTGGAAACTTCTCACACAAATATCAGAACAAAATATTAGTGATTCTGATGTAACATACCAGTTTAGAAATGTAGTAAAATACGATGTTTTGTTTGTTATATTTCAAAATTTCAGAGAATAATATTTAGTGAATTAACATTATCCAGTGAGCTATTCTTCACTCTTTATATTAAACAGCTTATAAACCTACTAAAACTGTAGTTTAAAATGAAGCTGATACAACTCCTGTCCTTTATTTATTTTCTCAATTTGAAAACATTATATATTCTACATTTGTTTTGCTTAGTGTTGCAGCTGATGTATTTTATATATAAAATAAAATAAAATAAAATAAATAAAAAGTTTCATTGTTGTAGTATGAAGATTAAGGAGGAAAAATCAAAGTGAAGTATGGACTTCACTCAATCATTTATTTACTTTATAACAATAAATATTGGTTCTGCATATCGGTTATCGGGCACATAAACATGCAAATAATCGGTATCAGTATCGGATATAAAAAAAAATCAATATCGGTTGATCACTAGCAGTAGTCCATTTTGTTATTGCCTATTTGTTATTTGTTAAGGCCAAAATGGTCTTTGGAGGCTTATAATTAAAAAAAACATACCTTTTGGAACTTTCACATTCGACGTGTGGCTTACAATTCTGCCACTGGGTTTTGGAATTTAGGTTTTTGAGACTGCAGTACAAACCAAGCACAAACCATCAGTAAAAACTACAAACCAAGCAGGGAAATAAAGATCTCAAAAGGTCTCAAATCTCCTTACAATATAGTATTCATTTTATCTTATCTGACTGGCCTCTGATGTTCTCTGCAGAAGTACAGACACCATGATGAAGACACAGGATCTCCACAGGAGCAGAGCTCGCCCCAGCTCACTGATGAGGCTCCTGGGCCAGAGCTGGTCCAAGTGGCTGAGAAGAACCTCTCCCAGATTGAAAACGTCCATGGCTATGTGGCACATGCACACATCTCCCCAATGAAGGTAGGCCATGGTCTTGGAATCTAAACTTCTTGATCAGTTGTTTTAACCTGTTTTAACATTTGCTGTATTGTCAGTCACCTTGTTGTCCAAATTCTACCGTGCAGTTTGTTTATAACTGTGTTTGGCTCACATACACAACACACAAACACACCCTTTAGGTTTTAGAATGGTTTTCCCTCCTTGAATTATTTCATAAAAACAGCCAGACAGCCATAAGAATTGCTTTTGGATGGTCAGCTTGTTTTGTTATTTTACTTTACCACAAGCAATCAAAATCAGTAATTTTCTCCAAAGCATACCATTAGGTCAGTATGAAAAAATGTTGGGCCAGTAGAATGATAGGCACTTAATCCACCAATGCACTTGGTTCAATGGAAAACTCATTATTAGTGTGCAGAGTGCTTTATAACGCAGAGGGGTTTGCAGCAGGGTCCACATGTTGATTCATAATCTGTTGTATTGCTGATTTGACATTGATCAATATGAAAGACTATCATAGGCAAAAAAAAAAATAAAAAAGGACATGACGTGTGGCCAAGTGGATACATTAGTGGATACGAAGACGTATTTCTCCCTCACTTCTTTCAAAAACGTAAGGTTATACATTAAAATAGAGTTAAACATTAAAAATGGGACATGTGTTTAATACTTTTAGATGAGTGGCTTTGAAATGTATACTTTTAGTTTAGCATTTCTGATATCATTTACTCACCCTGATGTCATCCCAAACCTGTATGAATGACTTAAACTTAATTTTCAGACTGAAATGAGTAAATATTATACATACATACGTAATCCTCTTTGTCCCAAGTGAGTCGTAAGGCCACAGTAAATACTATAGGTGGTGAATTTTTAAAAAAAAATTTTTTTACATTAGTGTTGCATGATATACTGGTACTAAGAGGGCATTGCGATTATGGTATGATTCTGCATTTTATTAGTACCGGTACTTTAAGAATGCATTTTGATAAAGCCATATTTCCTGAGTGAAACACTGTTTATTTAGGGCCCTATGATTACTGCGAAGGGGAAAACGTGAACTGTATCACAGGATCCAGTCATAAAAACGAAATTTACTGTATAATGCAGAATATCACAGAATTTGCCTACGAAATCTGTATGAATGAATGCAGATGCGTGGTTTCATTTACTACACACGTACTGAAGCGTGTGACACAACAACGTTATTAATACAATATTTAATGAATATTTACCAGATTTTTTTACAAAGTTATTTACAAGACAATTTAGAAAGAAAAGACAAGAAAAACAGTATTTCTTAAAAAATCATAAATAATGTAATTAATCAATTCTTTAAAAATTTAATACATTTTTATAAATTAATTAGACATTAGCTTTTGATTATTAAAATTTAATGAAACTATTAAAATGGAATCCGGAAAATTAATGGAAACAGATTCACAGAATTTGATCAAAATAAAACTGAATTTGAGAAAAATAATAAAACATATTTCATAGGGCCTTAAACATGTACTTTTTGTTAAACCTTTAAGAAATTGCTGTTAAATTGTAAGTTTCACAATTTCAATTAATTAGACGTGCCTTTTTTCATATTTTTTAATGTAACCATTAAAATAGAGTCTAGAAAAATTGAAAAAGGAAAAAAAAACAGAATCAGAAGAATTAAAACTGGAAAAAAAAGAAATTTGGAAAAAATAAAATGGAATTTGGGAATAAAACGGTTTTCACAGGGCCCTATTTATTTCATTTGTGTCTTTGTTTTATTGTATTTGTCCTTTAATTTGTTACTTGCATGTATGTTCTTATTAATAACAAAGATAAAATAACAAAAATGACTATATCATGATAGAAATTGTTATTGTGACTTAACTAACTTACCAAAAGTTGCAAAGATCTCTACATACCTGTGCAATGGCACTGGCATGTGATTTTTATTATTTTATTTTATTTTTTTTAATGAAATGCTTTTCTTAATAAATAAAATAATCACCTTCATTTAGATCATCTACTATTCAATCGCTTTACCTGCCATTATATGTTTTTGTTGTAGTATCGGTTCAGTAGTAGTATTGATATTTTAGTCAAGTATCGTATCGTATCGTATCGTATCGTATCGTATCAAAGTCAAAATTTTGATATCATGACAACACTGATTTACATTTGAACCGGGATTCCATCTTCTACCAATTCACATTGATTCACAAATTTCAAAAATTGATTTTCTTATGCTTTATCTAATGTTTTAAATTTATTTACATTTTCTGTGCTTAAAGTTATTGACTCAGAGTGATTAAGAAACGTACAGGTTGAAACACAATCTCTGTGTGCTAAGTGGAAGGCAGCAGGGTGACTATGTCAAGAGAAGGTGAATATGCTGTGAAGCGGAAAGTAGTATGTCTGTGTGAACATTTACAGTGCTCGTCCTGCTGCTGTTGTGCTCCAGTGCTCTTCTGCCATTAGATTTATGACCCCATAGCTCCCTCTCAGTCCCGATCAGAGCCTAAGCCAAAGCTTGCACATAACAAACCACAGATGAGAAAACCTGCCACTTCTCATAACCCTCACTGCTCACACTTAAACTGGAACCTTTTCATTCCTTCAGCCCTTTCACAACCTGCCATCCATCTCAGACACACCTTAACAATACAGTTATGGCCCAGGCCTATCTGGAGTCACCTCTGCATCTCCTTAGAGGCCCTCTAAACAGCACCCACCTCCTTCATATAAGGCCCCGCCGTATATGTGGAGATATTTCTGGTATTTATGCTGTAATCATGACAGCTGCTCGTTTTCAAACCTTTTATTTATATATTCAATTTATAAAAGTGGTTAATTAATTTAAGTTAACCATGATTGACTACTGTATGTGATTCAAGAAGTTCTGTTTTCCAGAACTCTAAGTTCTTCATTAAAAATTGAGTGAAAATAATAGGAGAATATGAGAAAAAAACAAATAGTTTTTAGTTAGATTATTTAAAGATATTAATAATTGATTTATTTGCATGCATTTACGTTATCATGCAGCCCCCCTTGGAAGTTTGCCCATTGGTTGAGTACCACTGCTTCTACACTTATACTTGTCGGTACTATTAATATTGTAACCGCTGTGAACATTGTGGTGGATATGTCTAATCAATAGGGCTTAGTCAAAATTATCGACAACGTCGACTGTTTAAAAATTGTTCACAAATATTTTTGTTGTCAAATAGTTATTAAATCTCATATGACCCAATGTAAGGGCCTGCTATAAACTTTATGCAGTATACTGCTTTGAAGCAAGCAGCTTTACATTATTAAACATGAAAAAGTGTCAGTGTCACTTTCCGTTACGATTACAAATTGATGTCCTGCTATAAGGTAGTTCTATATCTATATGAATATATATATAGCTCAATATTTTAACGAATTACGAAAGCTGAATAATTGATCAAACTGATTTCATACTGATTAATCTGTGAAATAATTCTCCATTTCCCTATTTGTAACTTAATAATGCACGACAGTGGTAAAAATATATCTTCTTATACTATATTAAGGTACAGTAATGGTATAAAAATGTTCAAAACCATATGAAATACAAAGAGTACATTTCTAAGCACTGCCACTCGTTCTGATCATTTTTCTTTTGTTCCTCTATTGTAGAGACCTTTAAATATTGTTGCCCCTGTAATTTATCATGTAACAATTTGATAAGGACACTTTGTGAGGGAAAACTTTTGGGGATTAGTTAATCTGTGGTGGATTCTATTGCCACCTTGTGTTACGTAATAGTCATTGCAATTGCACATGCTGCTTCTAGTGGTCATAATGTAGTTCATGCGTTAAAGGAATGGTTCACACCAAAAAATGAAGAAGTTGTTCCAAACTTGTATGTATTTATTTCTTCTGCTGAACAAAAAATAAGATATTTTGAAGAGTGTGGGTAACAAATCCCCATTGACTTTCACAGTATTTTTTCCATACTAGGGACGTCAATGGGGACCAGCAACTGTTCGGTTACCCACATTCTTCAAATGATCTTTTTCGTCAGCAGAAGAGAGGTTTAGAACAACTTTGGGGTACATGACAGATATTTTTTTTTTTTTTTCGGAGGTATGAGTGATACTGGCATGGTCCATTTAGGTTAAAGACTGACATTCTGACCCAAGAGTCTTTTCATAAATGAATGTATTTTGCATTGAGTTTTATAGTGTACATTTGTCTTCACGGTCCTCATAGTTGCCATTTGGGATCAGTGTTTCCATCCTGGTGATTTTAGATGGTCTGTGTTTCATTAATTTAAGCATCTCTTTGTCTTAAAACCTAGTGAGCTTACCTAGCCTAGGGACTGCATTTTTGGGTATCATAGGACATGCAAACATGCATATGATGCTCCAAAATTCTGTTGAGGTGAACATTTCACTAGCTCTAGATCCTTAGTCCTCATTTTGTTCTGTGGCTGTCTCTCTTTATCATCTTCTCATGATGATAAATCATGATCATAATTGTAGGCACATTCAAGTCAAGCTTGTATTGTAATACAGTGAGTTCAATGCCCCTCTGTAGGTTGAGTCGCTGGAATGCATCTTTGATGGGCCGTCCACTGTAGTGAACGAGGAGAGTCCTCCGTCTCCTACTACTCCCCTCTTCAACCCGTACCCTCAAAGTCCTGTGACCGCCCAGGTAAAAGTCACCCGTCTGACTTGGCAAGCATCTTTATGTGCTTCTGATGTAGTACTTGCAGCTTGCCAATTCTGTGTTTGTCGTATGGCTCAGTCATGTGCGGTCTGGTGTCGGTCATCTCAATGTGATCAGTGTGACTGGTCGATGCAGCTTTCATTAGTTCGTGATCATTTGCATACATTATGTCAGACAGGCTTAATGCTGACACTTGAGGGTACAGCACAGCTCTTGCATTGTACCTCTCGTTGTCCTTCCCTTTGTATTTCTGCAGTATTTTCATTAGGTGCATGAGCCTGCTAGAATCTACACATGGTTCTAGTTAAATTATAGACTTGTTTTTAAATGCAACAGTTGTTTGGCTACATATGTTGCAGCGATAGCTTTGCTGTTGCATTCGTTATCTGTTGGTGCATGCTGTCATGCATGGAAGCACCTATGCTTCCGAGCTTCAGGATTTTGTGCTGAAGATTTCGATTTAAAGCCTGATTACTGCATGAAATCATCATTATATAAGATGAATAGCAAATTCCTCATTGACTGACTTTTCTGATCTCGCGATTTATGAGGTGGAAGTGCTTGTTCAAGCCTGAAACCAGTTGGCTTTTTCTTGCCACACGCATCTAAGAATGAGGCGATGTTGGTATGGGTTTGAGGTGAGGCTGTGTCCTTCAGTCACTTTTCTCATACAAATCATGAGCCTTGAGCTGCCTCCCATTTCCCATCAGTGACGTCAGTCCTGCTATATCTCCCCATGTGGCAAAGTTGAATGGCTTGATCGCACATTAAAGAAAGCATCAGGAGAGCACGACAAATGTGAAGAGGTCAAAGTGCCAGAGTGCCTACAGCCCAGGAATTTCCGCAAGCACAGGAAAAAAATGTTACCCTGTCTCATCTCCAAGACGACGTGAGGGGAAAAAAGGGGAAAACATTGTCTTCTCTTTTATCACAATGTAGCAAATAGACACTGCAGTTTGTCAGAGAGGCACAGCATTGGAGTAACGTCTGCATCGCAAGCCTCTGGACTAATTTCTTTCAGGCAATCAGAGAGGAGCGCAGTCAGTGCTAGCCAAGTCAAGCACCCAGTCTCACTCTATCAGCTTTCTGCTGACTCATTTTGAGCTGGAAGAGGCGAACGCAGGCACCTGCAGCCGTCTGCACTGAGCTCGCATCCCACCACTGCACAGCCGCGATCGCATCAGCGTGCCAGGAACTGCATCAGCCACAGCAGTGAGAGAGAGAGAGAAGGTGAAACGAGTAGCTGCACAGATTGTGAAGCGCTTTATTTCTGCTGCAGTTTGTGTGCGTCAGGCAGCCTGTTTTTTTGTCTTGCCCTGCGCGCCGCTCTTTGTAGGTACCTGCACCGTATTTTTTGTCACCGGCACGCACTATGTGCAGAAACTGGCTTTGAGATGCCTGCGTAAGAAGAGGTGGAGGGGGGCAGGTCAGAGTCGGGAAACGAGTTCTATTTCACCGGAGCGTGAACCCCACACACACACACTCCAGCCTCAGCCCACAATGCTCAACTCGGTGTGGTATGCTAAAAAGATGGGTCGCCGGATCATGGGTACCCTAAGGAGAACCAAGAGGCGACGTCTGCACTTGTTGGTAGGTCTGGAACTCTGCAACAAGAAAATGCTGCACGTCAATCACTGCAGTAAATACAGAACTTGCTCTCGGTAAAGCAAATGATAAATGCTTAAACCTTAGTTTTTGTTATTTACATTAGTTACTTGATTCACCTTGTGTAAAACAATTTATTTTGCATTTTGCAGCTGAATTAGTCTGATTCATGACAAGTAAAATGTCCTTCCTGAATGGACTGTATGATAACGCCTAAGATTGAGAATCTAGGTGCATTAACAAAGCAGAGGTGCGTCATTTTTTTTTGCTAGTACGTCATGGAGTCTGAAAGGCACTGATTGACAGACTGTCTCGTAAGGCCAGAGTAAAGTCATTTGTTTTGTTGTGTGAAATACAAGCATTGTTCTAGATTACATTGTGGCAGTCACCTGCGTGAGTGTGTGATGTCCGGCACGTCATTGTGTTTCGATGAGAAAATGTGAAAGCACATATCTCTTCCCTCTGCTGCCTGGCAACCTGCGTGCCTCTGTCATGCAGCAGTGCTTGCAGTGTCTTACACACACACACACACACACACACACACATAGCGTGTACGCTACAGATGTGAATGGCAGCGATGCTTTGCCACTGATCCGATGATGGTTGTTGAACACATTGGAATGCTTAAGCTCATTTAACTGGACAGATTTACTGTTACGGTCCCTAGTCGCCAAATGATGCATGTAATTTGTTATCAAAGGCATGTTACATGTTTAAATAGGCATGATAACTTGCGCCGTACCTATTGCTGGGTTGTTGGAAGGCACTGCTTGCTTTTTTGTGTATATACATTCCAGTCCCTATCAAGACACAAACACTTTGCAGTTGACCAGGTTACGTTTTAATCATTTAAATAATGTAACTGCTATCTGTATAAAAACCCTGCAGATAACAAGTCATCGTTCAGGTTAAATAAGTGAGTAAATGTGACCTTAATGGGATTTCAAAGAGGGTAGATTAAAGATTGTAATAAACCATTCAAGTGTTTGGCTGTCCACAGATGTTCTGTTAGCATTAGGCCTCTATGGATTCTGCATGTAGAATTCCTCATAAAACTCAACAGATATCTACATAATTGGTATGTGTCATTAAAGGCTAGTCAACAATACAGATTTGCCTGTTTGATTCTGATTTATAGGCTTTCTGATCAATGTGGTTTTATTTAATTGAGGTAAATTTGTGAGTATTGCAGTTCTTTTTATGTTAGTTATGCAAACTATCCCGGGAAATGTAGCAGAAGTGAAGCATTTCCAATAACTGGTGACTTTATCTATTTACTTTTTGGGAGCCATTGCCTTGTTGAGAGTTCCAACATACAGCGCAACAGCATTAGTCAGAGTGTGACACTAGTCAGAGTCCCCGCTTGTGGTCCTTTCCTGATTCTGCTCCCTTCTCTTCCCCTCCATCGGTTCTGTTTCTTTTCAATGGTCTTCTCGAATAAAAGCAAAAAAGAGCCAAAAATATAATTTTAAAAATATGCTATTAATTTATTAGAAAGCAATCATTAATTTTATGAATCAAGCTATACTGGTCACAGTTTTGATAAGTAAAAAATCCCACAGCACACCAAGTAATTAAAAAAAAAAAAAAGAAAGGGGGAAAGTTTTTTCCCCCCAATAATTAATCAGTGTTTCGTCAGAGTTGGTGTTTTGAATTTATATATGATCAGACACTTACAGTGAACATTTTCTGAAAATCATACTCAAAAAAAAAAACTGGTTTTTCACAAGAGAATGAGTATGTCCTTTGTCCGTCATTAGAATAGGGCCCTTTGAAATCTGTTTTATTTTTTTCCAAATTCTGTTTTATTTTTTTTCCAAATTTTGTTTTTTCCCGTTTTAATTTTTCTCAACTTTTTTTTCAATGGTTAAATTAAATTTTATTAATCAAAGAGCATGTCTAATTAAAATCATGAAACTTATACCATTTCACATCAATTAAATAAAGGTTTAACAAAAATGACATGTTCAGGGCCCTTATGAAATGTTTAATTTTTTCTCACCATATGTTTTATTGTTATCAAATTCTGTGTTTTAGCATGTCTAATTATTTGAATGCATACTTCATTTATTCAAATTTATTCTTAAAATAGCCTTATGAAAGTTTTTAATTTTTTATTTTTCTTTTTTTTTTTACCCTCAGAAATTCTGTGTGTATTTTAAATGTTCTGGTTATCAAATGAATCAATTTTTTGGCAAACAAAGGGGAATTTACTATTAAAATTAAAACATGGAAGAAATGTTGTGTGATTATACCCTAAAAAATAATGTTTGTTTCATTTTAGTAGTAGTAGTAGTAATATGTATCTGGCACAATTTCTTCAAGTTAAATCAGACTTTTATTTTGACGGGTTGCTGTGTGTATATGATATAGCACTAGTTTTCCTAAAATGGAACAGTCAAATGCTCATGAAGTGACTCTCAGCAGATACTGTTCATGTATTTATGTCCTCATTTAGTGAGACGACAGACACTGAAATCACCGCGAGCGTCATGCGCGCTTCAGTGTGTGTAGTAAATGAAACCGCTCGTCTGCTTCATTTATTAAAACACGCAGACACGCAGAACATGCAAATGTATATTGGCTTCAGCTATAGATGGCAAATGCTAAGACAATTTTCCGTTCTTCAAACACACAAAACATTAGCCTTTATAGACAGTGTTTCTTGAGTAAATTACTTATTCAAACATCAGTTCTTTATTTACCCTTGCATTGTGAAGTAGACGTCTGTGGGGTGGGGTGGAGTTATGAGTTTTGACTGACAATTTGAGGATCCAATAGTGTTACGAGGTTTAGTCACAAGCTCTTTTGAATACTTTTAATTAGTTAAATATTTGTAAAACCCATATATAACAATAACCAATACCACTGATTTAAAATAATAATAACGAAATGTAATAGAGAGAGGAAGTTTTTGAATAATTTTTCAGGCATACCCGACAACCTGTCACCTGCCACGACACAGTGGTTGGGAAACACTGCTTAGCATTTTTTGATTCAAATTTTGATTTCATTTCATTTTGGAAAAAGAAACTGCTTGTAACAGTTATTAATTTACACTTATGTTTGTTGTTACATGTAGTGCACAAGGAAAACATGTAGAAAGATGCATCTTGTAATCGTTAAAAGATATGTGAATGCAATTTTTTTTAAATGCAGGAAAAGTCTGCAGATTCCGTCTGGCGTCTTCTGAATCTGTCATGCATTCAGTTACTACCTGAAAAAGGTTGTCCTTCAAAATGCTCTCCTCAAATAAGGAGCTTTGACAGAGAAGCTACAGAAAGGCTGCTGAAGATCTAAATATATACATAAGGGATAATGTACATCATAATGATCTTAGGTGATCTAAAATGAAAACAAAAACATCATTAAAATAAATGTCATTTAAAGCATTTATAAACAGATAAAATGATATCATTGCATTGTCTTGATATCCGTTACTGTAAATATTTCAGCTCTTCAGGACCCACATTAGACCGTGGGCCAGTTTTACTAACAGTTTGCGCCAGGGCAAACCATCAGTTTGTCAAGTTTTACTAAAGACATGCAGTGATGAATTAGCGCTGAAAAGGCATGGACGCAGTTATTTTTTTGCGCCTGACTTCATTAAATATGCATTTGCATATTATTTAATGACCCAAAAAAGCATAAACTATCTGTCTTAAAGTATTTTGCGCTTGAAATGGCTGCAATTATTGAGAGAACAGAGAACAGAGGGCGCATGGAGAGGATTTTTTCCGCATGTATTAATTTATTTGGAATGCGAGCAGAACACATTATCTGAACATATCGTTTGCCAAGCCATGTTATTTTTAATTTGCTTCAGGAAGTAAAAGACGACTTGAAACTAGGAGTCACGCAATACCAGCTCTATCAAAACTTCTAGAAAACATTTTTTTTGGCCTTCGGTGTCGTACTGTGGCTTCTTTATTTCTTAATTCTTTATGTGCGACTTCGCTAATTTTCACTGTGCTTAAATTAGTTGCGTCTGTGTTCTTTAAATTGCACGTTGTCAGTAAATCACCCGCAGAAATTACATCTGCACTGTTTTGGAATTGCGCTTTCATGTAATTTGCCCTCTTTAGTAAAACTGGACCCCTGTTTATTTGAGTTGGGAACCTGTTAATTATTTTTGTGCTTTAATAGTTTATCTGTTGTTTATGGGTTGAGTTTCTCTTTTGATAAAAGAAATTTCATGGGTCACAGTTGTGGGTAAGGCCATCATTAGCAGCAGTTCTTTCATGTTTCTCGAACAGAACAGGCTTTTATCAGACACTGAATCAAGAGAAAAGGTGGTGACAGGAATAGCCAAGACAACATCTATGGATCCTGACTCTACTTTCAACATCTATTGAGAAGCTGACCAGCAGTCTGACCCTGTCAATAGCCAGCCTAATTTGTGTTCCATTGTGTGGCCTATGGAAGATTTGAAATCTGATACCCAATGTTAGTTGCCCGTTCTACCTGTAGACAGAGTCAGTCGCTACCTTCATGCAGAAGCTGTTTGCACCGACACATGCCTTTTGTTATCTCATTCTTTTACTCTTAACATGTTAACCTGGTACCAATGTGCATTTTCTGTGCTGCTCAGTGCTGCAGCATGCTGGTCTAAATGTCAATTAGCAAGGTGACAGGCTTGGTTCTGAGAGGCGACTCTATATGGGCTTTGCTGGCATCTCATTAGACATGCACACAGTGTATTCAGAGGTAATTTGGAATGTATTATTGATGTCCTGCCATATCTATTGGCAATCTTTTCAGAGGGAGGAGTTTTAGCTTTGTTGTTTAGGGTACCATCTTAACCTCTAGATCAATAGTTAAAGCTAAATTCAGACAAGCCAATTCCTCAGTATAATTCAGTGGTGTTTATGTGTAAAAGGCTTTGTCTGATTACATGAGGACATGCAAGACTATCACAGTGCTCGAGCCGGCGTGGTGTTGACACGCGAATGATAATGTTTTCGTACCATCCAGTCCCTGCTGTAGGCTCTAGTGCACTAATGAATATGTCAACAGATGAATCCGAAGAGCGTGTTTACTGTGGCTTCTGGTGCAAGACAGGGGACCGGAGCCTGCACGGGAAATCCTGCTGGCTCTCTTAGATGTGTGAGCAGTTGCCATGGCTTTAAGCTCCCAAGGGAGTGGAGGCAGAGCCTGGTGACAAAATCAGCCAACTCAACCGGCACCTGTGGCACATCTACGAAACTGTTTTATGGAAGAGGTATCTTCTGAGTGCCACTGTTAAAGGTTGGGCACTGGATTCACATCAACTGGTAATCCAACTGATCCGGACCTGGAGAATACTTCATACTTTTCTTTTTGGTTTAGTTATTGACAAATTCTTCTTGGAAGACTGGAGTTTGAACGTCATTTCAGAATGAAGCATGTTTGGGTCCAGTTTTCACTTGGCCTTAGTTTTTAACACTCGGAAGCATTGTTGGATGGGCAACAATTGCCTAATTCCCATTGGACTTGGACAAGCAGCTGTTAATCATCTGATGGCCTTCAAATTTACTATCTTGGAAACACTCTGAATTGCACAGATGGTGTTGGTGGAACACAGTAGTGCCAACTCTTAATTTGTCCAGCTACTGATCGGCTTCTTTGGGTTTGCTTCCCCTGCATCTTGAGGCTAAAAAAATAGCATTTACTTTTTTTCTCTTAATTTATTCTCTCTGGTGCATCTGAATCAAAGTAGTGTTGGATGGTTGTTGCTGTTTCGCAGAGAAAGTCTTGGATGGAATGGAGTATCTAGGATCATGACTACATAGCGCACTTAAGGCTTTGTCCTGATGAAATCGCCTGATATGTCCAGCACAGGAAGCCACGCTCATAATTAAGGAAGTTGTTTGGAAAAGCTCTTAGACTTTGGCTAGATTTGTTTTCCTGTCTTTGTCATCGACACGCTCCCAAGAAGTGACTGGCGTGCATCCACAGTGCATTTGCAGTGATGAACTACATCTTCGGTGGAAACACCCTGTACTCCAGGGGAAGTCGAGGTAGCAGCACCAGTTCGGCCCACGGTGGCTCATCTGGACCCAAGATCAGACAGTGGTCCATACGTAGTTCCTCTGAGGAGACTGCAAAACAGACACCGTCCCGTTGGCGCCGTGTTCTCGCTACCCTCACCCGCCTCAATACCTTCACTGATTGCATCGTATCCAGGACAAGTCAGGTAAGTTCTGCAGGCTCATGCACAGGTGCCATGTGTCATATGTGGTAATGACTAGTTCTCTCTATCAAATAAACATGCTACGCATGTGCATTTCAGTGTTTCCTGTCAATCTTTGGTTTTCAGTCCTGGTTGTTACAGTTGAGCTAACAGTTTTTGTGTTTTGCATAACTTTCTACATTCTAAAAAATTCTTAAAAATACTTAAATATCAAAATATCATTGTTATGAAAACTGCTTAGTTTCATCGCATGGATTCATGGATGGAAGTCCGAACTCTGAAGTATAACAGTGACTTTGAAGCAAATGAGGCTCCACTTTGCAGCAATAATGGCTGCAGTGGTGAATGTTAGTTGTCAGCTGACAGGCTGTATGATTAGTTATCATAATAATTGTCTTTAATCAGTGAGCTTTACCTTATACTGTGTGATCAGCGCATAAGCTAATATGCAGAGATAATGCCACTACATGGTAGCAGAATTTCTTGGCCAAACTCTTGTTTCATAATTGCAGTCAGCTGAAAATGACTTGATATAATGGCAGCAAAAAAATGCTGTGTTAAAAACAACCCAACTTGGGTTGGGTAAATATTGGACAGAACACATGCTGGGTTATTTTGACCCAGCTGGTTAAGTTAAATGTTTTTACCAAACGTGCTGGGTTATTTTATTTAAATCAACTATTGTTTAAAAATGAGTATATTGCTGGCTTAAAATGGACTGGAACTTATAAAAAACATACAGCATTACTAGAGGCAACAGCAATAATTAAAAAATGAAGATTTATTATTAAGCAAGAACACATGGACAAAATACAAGACAAATTGAATTTATTTGGGTGAAGTGTGACATGTGAAGTGACCGCTGCTGATGCAGCTGACTGACATCTCGTCCTTATGTTGCACTGTGTGTAATGGAATAAAATGTATACAAACCTTTATTTCGCTGAAGTGCACCAAATTGGCGGCGCTCAGAAACGCTCTGTGCTAGGACTCAAAAAACCTGTGCTCTCACTGTACCCAGCGTTAAAAATGACTCCGCAACTTATAACCCAATAAAATGACTCAACAGTTAACGCAGCATTTTGGGGTAAAAAAAATAAAAATAACCCAGCATTTTTTAGAGTGTAGGGGTGGACAATATGACCAGAATCTTAAATATTGTTATTTATACAGTATGTATATTATTAACTGTAACATAACTGTGAATTAATTTTTAGGATTGTCACTATATCAAACAGTTATAAATTGTACAAAACTTTACTGATTTTCTAATGCCTCATATGGTGATATAACAAATGACCAGTAGAAAGAAAGGTTGGCACACCACAGCTCCAAAAATGCAAAAATGTTTATTACATGTTCTCACCACAGGAGATATTTTGAGCTGTAAGGCTCTTCATTAAAACTGATAACCCATGTCTAATTTTTTTAAATGGGGGCAATTATGCATTGTAGACACCAGCATCAAGAATTTCTCAGTAAAACTACTTCTAACTTTATGTATTGTGAAAACACTTTGCAAATAAAATTGACTTGTGAATCTCACTATAATAATATTAGTAGCAGCAAAAGCAGTAGTAGTGGTAATATGTTATAGTAAAAATGTTTAAAAATAGAAATAAATTAAGTTAATAAATTAACAAAAAATTAACAAAAAATCTCATTACTGTAATTCAAAAATATTTGTATTTTTATTTTGTACACAATTCTTCATAGAAATGAATCATTAAGTGATAACAGTATAATGTTTAAAGTATTTAGTTATTAAGTTAAAAGTCATTGTTCAGACATTGATTTTCATTACTGTATTATAAAGTCACAAAAAAAAAGTATGTTTCTAAAATAGGTTTGATTTCTCTTTAAGTTAAATTGACTGATTTATTGATCGAGTGACTGGTTAATTTTTATTTTTATATGACCCAGATATATCTTGATATTCACCCAACTGCTAATCATCTGAAGTGATTCCTAACACAATCATGATCCTGGCATGTGGAAAACAGTGTACTTTATATAATTTGTATGTATAGGTGTTGGTATTATTTGTAGATAGTTGTGATCATCAAAGCAAAATTGTCCAAGAACATTTTGTTGGTTGTGTGGCCAGTAGATGGCACTGGAACTGCATTGTTTCCTGAGGTGAAATGGCTTTTTGGATTGCATCCTTGCAATTTTGGATTTAAAACCTCTCTGCTGCACCTGAAATAACCAGAAGTTGCTTAAAACATGGTCTATAGAGAGCCATAGAATTGTTACTAATATTACTTTCTTCTTATTATTAAATGCTTTTGAAGCATTCAAAGGGTTAAAAGCAGCACTTTTCAATTTATGAATGAATCTCTCTTTTGTTCTGAAATCTAATGCTTTGTGCTTGGCACTATAATATTACATTATTAAATTGCACTTTAACCTTCTCATTGTATTCAAGTTCATCCCAGCTGACATACATACTACTCTAAATTCTGAAGCAGTGGTTGTTAACAGCTTGGTCCACTCAGACTCATCAATTCAAATCCACTTATAAAATCAGCCTCCAATCCAATCACCCGAGTTGTCATGTCAATGCAGCTATTCTAGGCCATTTATCTATTCGTAATATTCCCAAAGGATAGATCCTTTGCATCTATACACTATGGCAAGCCATCTGTCACAAAAGTGGTCATATGCAATATGCATTAGTTTGTGTGGTGCTATACATTAATTTTTTTTCTTATTGAGTGACCCCGATTGAACAAAAATGAATTTTAAGCATCAAAATGTAATGTATTCAGCTTAATTAAATTCTATATAATATTTCATTCAACCTGCCTATGATCACACAGAACATATCCCCCTTGAACGTCACGCTGACTCAAGGAATGCAGTGAGGTCAGATATTCTTAATTATGTAGCTGAGGAGCTGTTTACTATATGGATCCCCCTCACACTAGGTTACAGTTGCTCTGTGTGTTGGCGCTGTTTCAGCAGGCTGGCTTTGTATGTGAATCGGAGCTCAGCATTGATTATTCATGCCAGGAAAAAGCCACTCCGTGCCTGATGCCTTTGCCCATTGGTGCTCTCTAATTGGCATGAGAATGCAAAGAGATGAAAGGATGGGTGAATGAGAGAGATACAGAGAGCGCAAGAGGATCATCGTGCGCTCACAAACGTGTGAGAGCCTCGACTGAATTTCCCTTCGTTTGATTGTTGCCAAGGCACTGCACCAAAATACAGCAACCTTCTCACCGTCGACCCAGCTGTCCTAAAATTCAACGCCATCTTCTCACATTTAGCGCACGTGCCGACCATGACGACCTTCTACTCCGGCCATGAGTATGGATGCCGGAGAGCAGACAGCTGTGAGAGGAGGAACACCTCTCATGCGCGGGTCAACCTCAGGCAGAACCTGCCGTCCGCCTCCATCCTCAAGCAAACGCATCTCCAGCAGATGAGCTCCCAGGAGGGCTCCATCCACCCAATCTGCTACAACTCTTGCACCTTGCCTTTAAATATAGGAAAGACCAGGACCAAGTTTCTCAATCTGCGTGACAGTGTGAAGAAAAGCCCCACTAAGAGCACAGCCAAAGTGAGTGGGCCGGGGGAGAGGTTTTCTGTTTGGCCCTCTGTGTCATTTGATAAGGTAAGTTAGAGGAGAGAAAGGAGCAGCTCTGCGTTTAGACCTTCTTTGATCATTGGCTCAGGATGCTTTTCTGCTTCTTGATGGTATTAAATTGGGTTCCTTTTTGTTGATGTTGATGACTCAGACGTATCTATTTCAGTGTTGGTGTGGAAATTGTGGTCTTCTAATGTATATTTTTTTTACTTACTAGGGTCTGTCTTTCATCGACAACACTGGACGTGCTGTTTATCATCCCCTTAGTGTCTCAGAGTGCCTCTGTTTTGTTATTGCATTTCTTCGTGGTTTTTCAGTCTTGCATTCCTTATATTGTCTTAGCATATTGGATTGTTGTGTATTATTCATCTTTTTTCCTTTTTGAATGTCAGTTATCGTTAAGTCGATGCCAAGCTTTTTATCTGCTAATGTGATAGCAGATTTTTCCATGTTAAATTCATTTAGAGCAATTAATCCCACAATTAAAGGTCTATAGAGGAATGTTAAAGTGGGACTCCAGTCAATGCTATTGACAAGCTCTAATTTTAGTTTCTGTGCAGACCGCATGTTTGGGCTTTAGGCACCACAACATTTAAAGTGTCATCAGTATTGTTTAAAATCAAGTAAACCCAGTGTATGTGTGTTTTTATACATGTTTGTATCATTCAAAAATTTGGGGGCGATAAGAGATCAGCCAATAAAATAACCATACTTTGAAAAAACACAATAAAAATTGGACCGAAAATATAATAATATTAATTATCAGTATATTATTTTTTTATTTAGCTCTATGCAACAGAATCAGATATAACTTTAACTAATTATCCAGATAATATAATAATAATGTCCTGCAGAGCTGTTATTATCAGAGCATGTGAACAGAGCATAGCGGGAGCAGATCAGTGGATGAGAGGGTAGTGTAATTTTACGGGATAGTGTTGCCCAGTACAGCTCTGCTACAGCATGTTACAGCACAGTAGCGCTACTGCGAAGAGAAGCAAGTGTATTACATAGAAATTTCCTATCGGAAAATTATTTGAGTGAACTCTGCTTTTTGGCTCATATTTCCTGCCTTATTTTTTCTCTCTCGGCTGAAATACCATTTTCAGCTGATAATTTGCGGCGGCCGAAAATTCTGTGCATCCCTACTATTTAAACTTAAATTGTTAGTTGTTAGGTTAAGTATGTTTTAAAAATGTCACGTCTTTATTACAGACAGTTGCAGAACTTAATTATCAAATGTAAAACATTATTTTTATTTATTAGGAAGTGGCATTCAAAATCCATTTGGGTCAAAAATCTGAGGGGGCATGCATCCCTTTGGTTTGAATAGGCATGACACCTCTGATTAAATATTAACATACCTGTCCAAGCACTAGAGGAGTTCCTAAACAGTCACAGACTTAAATGTTGCTCTGCATAAAATAGCATCACTGCTTTCAGATTTGTCCAAAGGGATTCAATGAGCCATTCCAAGCTGTTTACCATGGTAAAATGTCACCGTATTTTACTGAGAATTAAAACGGACACGTATAAATCCTGTATGGCCACACTTCAGAGCTTGACTGAGTGAAATACCTTCAAGGTTTCTTTTTTTAGATGGATGCAGAGTTATGTGTGAAATCTCTGTATATTGTACATCATTGGCCAAGTATTGCCTGTGGTGTCTTGCCCATGCATATGTAGAAAAAAGTTCATCCCTCTGCTTGTCATCACACAGCTCAGAAAACAAGTAGCAAGAATCTCAGTAACACTCCACAATGTTTTTTTCTTGTTTTTTTGTCAACACACATTACATATTATGTATCTGGATCCACAAATCTTCCTTACTGACTTGCTGGCTTCTGGACAATTCATAATAATTAATGCGTAGAGTGGGGGAAAACACCCTCTTTAAGGACTGTGTAACTTTTTCTGTGAATAGTTTTCCTTGTTTGCAGAGACAATGACATAAATTATAAACCAAGTATGAAAAATGTCCAGAGTTTTTATTTTGTTAGATTTTTAACTAAAATTAAGGGCGTTTCCCACAGGTGGGGTAAAATTGGAGCAAAATCACAGTACAAGCAGTTTTAGCTTAAAATGACAAAGACAAGTCAAAATAAGAGTTGATAACAGTTGTTAGCTGATGTTAACTGTCTAGCTATTTAGCTGGCTGATGCTAACTTGAGGTCATTTTTAAATATAAAGTCCAAATAAAACAAAGGATGTGATGTTCAGAACATAATAACTACAATAAGTATCATAGTGGGAAGTGATGCCCTCTGAGGTCATATTACTCCAAGTGGCCAGGGGTGTTTTACCACATAGACTAATTATTATTTTTTTATCTTATATATTATAATATCATATGTAACTGAAAACTGTAAAACACTTTTTTCTTACTGCTGAATATTAGATCACTCATAGTAAAATCGTTTTCTCTCAGGTACATGCGTAAGCTTCATGGTAGATACTTCTACATCACTCTTGTCAACATAGTTCCATACCAACAACAAAAATTCAGCTTGACTCCATATAGTGGTTATTTTAAGAAAAACCCAGGTATTTTGAGCAGTAGGATTGTATAAAATACATAATATAAAATTTAATATTATATGTCGCCTATATAAAATTACAAAACAAACATTCATCAAGCAGTAATTTTTACTTGAAGGAACACTCCACTTTTTTTGAAAATAAAAGAAACCTCAACTGTTGAACTCTAGGGGAGTTGGAAAATTAGCCTATTTTCAAAAAAAGTGGAGTGTTCCTTTAAGTACATTAAAAATCAAGTACTTTTGTGCTTTGACCCAAGTAAGATTGAAAAGGAGTACTTCATACTTTTACTGGAGTGATATTTAATTATTATACAAACTGTATCTGTACTTTTACTTGTGTACTTCATCCACCACTGCTACTTAACATGCGTTCCTCTGGTACTGTGAGGCTAACAGACCTCAGATGTTAACATTTCAACTAACTTTTAACTAACTCTTTAAAACTTCCTCTGGCAAAAAAAAAAAAAAAACTGATGCTAATTCCTGCTATGGCACCCCTTGTTCTGACTATGAGAATGCAAAGCATGTTTGTATTGTGCTATGACTTCAGTTCTGCTAATGTTGCTAGAAGTGTTTGCGGTTGCATCCAGACCTACAACTTCATCTGCATCTGACTAGAAGGTTCCATAGCAAAGTACCCCGTGGCTCAACATTTAAAGGGAGAATTTACTTAAAAATGAACGTTCAGTGACTCACGGTCATGTTGTTCCAAACCATAACACTGTTTATCTTTGAAACAATTTTTTAATTCATATTGACAAATAGATCAATGCATGTCCACAGAACACATCAAAGATGATCAACAGCAGCTCAACTACTATTGCAATACACGAGAAATTATTGTGTGTCAAGCCAGGAAGTTTGAGCTTGCCATATTTTATGAGTTTTATGCATGTGTTGATCTATGTTTATGAATCGAAATTAAATCTGTTCAGTATATATGAAATGATCATGTCTCTTCAGTAGATTCTGCTCAGTTCATATGGGTTACTTTTAGTATCTTATAAAAATTTGTGAAGCGTGAAAGTTTTGGTGGTATTGGTCTAAAATTGGGTGAACTAACTCTTTTCTCTAAATTTTTTTTCTTAAATAAAAAAATAGTATTGTTACAATATTTTTTTTCTTTACAAATTGGTAAAATGCTAAAAAAAAAAAAAAAAAGAATATGTAACTCTACAACAATAACTCAAGCACTAGAGTGACTGCCTGTTTTGCAGTTTAGTTTGTTTTATCAGGAGAGTTTGTCTCTTGCACTGCAGACAGTGCAAGAAAGCAGTTTCTAAAGACCCATGTAGCTTTCGCAAAGACAGCCACGGAAAAATCCTGACAGTAACATGAATGCTATCCTGTGGAAGTCGCATTGCGCAGTCTAACCACAAATATATGCGGCTGCTGTTTGTCCTCATAACTGTACCATGTGCAACTGTGTGGATTATGGTCTCATTCTCATTCACATGCTCATTTCCATTCTCCCCTTGTCTGAATTCTCCAATAATCACAAACGGAGCGTCTTGCAGCTTCCCACTGTGATCCTCCAGGATTTGCTTCAGTCTCACTCACACACTCATACAAACATCCACTTGCACCCATCCCCCATTGTGATTCCAGTGCAATTCTGTGCAATGTTATGTTGTTGTGTATGTATATGTGACCTGACCTCTCCCCTTCCATGCTATTGTTCAGCAGACAGATGCTGTCCCACCCTCCACTCTCATAATCCCCGTGATCCCAATCTCCACTGTCCCTGCGGAGCCCGCTGTCATCTCTTCATCAACGTCACAGGTCTTTTTTTTCTTTCTCTATTTTCCCTCTACACCCCCTCCCTCCCCTTATTTTTTTTGCTCTCTTCCTGTTGGTCATTTTTTCTTGATCCCTGCCATTCCACTGCTCGTTGATGGGCCTGAAGGATTATCAGCCCCAGAGTCGGGTAAAGTACCACGGCTCCCCTTGACTAATAGCATCTGCGTGTCAACCAGCCGGAGGAAGTGGAAAGCCCCACAGAAAGACAGACAGAGAGATTGAGCAAGCGAGAGAGAGTGGATTTAATTTTAGGCTACTTTTGGCGCGTAATAGCATTCATGCTTCAGCATTGCATGTTCTGCAGTTTAAAATGCCATGTACGTACGTATGCTGGCAGCGCTGTGTTAATCTGGTGTGAGTGCCAGTGGTGGTTTATGTAGCGTCATGTGGAGAGTAAGTGAATATACCTTTGCTATATAGAATGATGCTTAACATGGCTTTTCCTAGTTACCTCATCTGCTAAACGCAACGAATGGAATGGAAATAGGTGGAACAGGAAAAGTGCTGAAATCAGTGCCTTAACTGGACTGTTTTCTCTTGCAGGCAAATCCTCCCCCTGTCGTGGTAAATACAGAGAGCTTGGATTCAGCTCCGTATGTAAGTGTCCTTTTCGCTTGTTTTTTTTTTTAATTTTTACATTTTTACATTTTGGAATTCAGAATTCCCTCAGAGCAGCATGCCACATAGTTCTATCAGTTTCCTTTTTATAGCTGTTATTGTCAAGTTACTTCAGGTGCTGCCAGCAGAAAAATGTGCAATAGTATGAGATTTGCTCTGTGGCTGTTTGAAATAAACATGAAATGGCATTTTCTTTTTACTTATGTGATGTCATGTATTTCAAGTGAACTGGATTTTTAACAAGAAAGACACACACTACCAGTAAAATTTGTAATGCTTTTTTAAAGAAGTCTCTTCTGCTCACCAAGCCTGCATTTATTTTATCCAAAGTATAGCAAAAACAGTACAATTTTGAAATATTTTTACTATTTAAAATAACTGTTTTGTATTTTAATGTATTTAAAATGTCATTTGTTCATGTGATTTCAAAGATGAATTTTTAGCATCAGGACTCCAGTCACATCATCCTTCAGAAATCATTGTAATATTCTGATTGGCTGCTCAGAAAACATTTATTATTATTATTATGATGAAAACAGCTGAGTAGAATTTTTCAGGTTTCTTTTGATGAATAGAACGTTCAGAAGAACAGCATTTATCTGAAATAGAAATTAGAAAACATTATAAATGTCTTTATCGTCATATTTAGCATCCTTGCTCAATAGAAGTATTAATTTCTATAATATATATGTATGTATATAGAATATATATATACTGACTCCAAGCTTTTGAATGATATAGTGTATAATGTTACTCATGCTTTTTATTTTAGATAATGCTGATCTTTGGATCTTTCTATTCATCAAAAACTGTTTTAAATATTGATAATAATAGTAATAATAAAAAATTGCAAATCAGCATATTAGATTGATTTCTGAAAGATCATGTGACACTCAAGACTAGTGTAATGATGCTGAAAACGTGGCTTTGATCACAGAAATAAATTACATTTTAAAATATAATCAAATAGAAAACAGCTATTTTAAATAGTAAATATATTAAAAAATTGTACTGTTTTTGCTGTACTTTGGATCAAACAAATGCAGGCTTGGTAAGCAGAAGAAACTTCTTTAAAAAACAAGAAGCCACTTCCAGAACAAAAATTTACAGATAATTTACTCACCCCCTTGTCATCCAAGATGTTCATGTCTTTCTTTCTTCAGTTGATAAGAAATTGTTTCTTGAGGAAAACATTTCAGAAGTCATCCCCATATAGTGGACTTCAGGGGTGCCCAAGACAAGAGAAGTGTTTGAGGTTAAAAAGTATAGAAATTGTCAATTTGTTTAAAAAATGACAGATCGTTTCGCTAGATAAGACCCTTCTTCCTTGGCTGGGATCGTTTAGAGCCTTTTGAAGCTGCATTTAAACTGCATTTTGGAAATTCAAACTTGGGGGCACCATAGAAGTCCACTATATGGATATAATTCCTGAAATTTTTCTGAAGTTTTCCTCAAGAAACATAATTTCTTTCTTAAAGATATGAACATCTTGGATGACAAAGGGGTGAGTAAATTATCTGTAAATTTTTGTTCTGCAAGTGAACTTCTTTAAAAATCTTACTGTTCAAAAACTTTTGACTAGTAGTGTATAGGATAGCGCTTTATATATTTGGAGTTGGATCGAGAAAAGTGGCCATCATGTGCCAGAATGGAGGATAGATTGTGATGCCTAAATACAACAATAGGTGTGTTCGATAAGAAGCTGCACAGACTGGTCAGTGAATGACATCAAAGTACCAGTGAAAGCTATTCTAATACATAAGGAGCCCTCTGATCTCTAATCGCTCTTACTGTACTTTCATGTCATACACAGATTGGTCTGTCTAGTGCTATTTAATGTCTACACTAAAAATACACTAAAAATAAAAATACACAAAAATTGTACCTTTAGGGCAGGGGTGCTCAACCCTGTTCCTGGAGATCTACCTTCCTGCAGAGTTTAGTTCCAACCCTGATCAAACACACCTGTCTGTAATTATCAAGTGCTCCTTCAGATCCTAATTAGTTGGTTCAGGTGTGTATGATCAGGGT
Organism: Labeo catla; assembly: GCA_012976165.1. Classification (NCBI taxonomy): domain Eukaryota; kingdom Metazoa; phylum Chordata; class Actinopteri; order Cypriniformes; family Cyprinidae; genus Labeo; species Labeo catla. The sequence continues at coordinate 184,332 of VONZ01000910.1, read as the reverse complement.
TGGAACTAAACTCTGCAGGAAGGTAGGTCTCCAGGAACAGGGTTGGGCACTCCTTTAGGTTGACACAGAACCAGTACCCTTACAGGGACATCTTTGTACCTTATTGACTCCAAAAAGGTTGATAGTAAAATAATATTAGAGTTTAACATAGCTTATTTATTGGTGTATAGTACCACCCTATTTTCTAGTAGGTCTTTAAGGGTACATGTACAAACCGTTGTACCCTTAAAAGTACAATTTTTGCACATTTTTTTCTGACTGTACGTAGGTGACTTGATCAGAAAATCGCTTTAGAGTCTGAGCAAATTATTTGATTTTGTTGAAAGAGTATGAGATCAAAAATGGGATAATATTCACTGGTATCTTGGGTGTTTTAAATTTTGGAAATAAATGTATATGTTCATTAAGGAAATCAATATTTTAAACATGTTGACAAGAAATATTTTCTTCAGTCATATTTTTCACCGCACTATGTGCTTGTACCAGGGTAACTCTGGATCTTTGATGTCATGTTAGCGTAGAGTATATTATTTCTGAGGCCCATTAGTCAAGGGTAGCGTTCGTCTCTTGGGTTTGTTTTCCACTTCATTTCTCTTGAGTCTGCCTGTGGAGTAGCGAGGTCAGTAGTCTTGATTGTGCCACTCAGAGGCACTACGTCTGTTTTTTTCTCATCAAGCACCACACATTTAACTTTCACTTCAGCCTTAATGCTGTATCAGCAGTGCAGAGGGTTCTGGGTAGCATACAGAGTCTCACGGGACTCGCCACCGTTTTGTCTTGTGTAATTGGGAGCTGTAATTGACTCCATGTGGAAATTATGTTGTGAAGGCAAGTGGGGTGAGAATAATGTTTTTAGGTTGGCTTATTTAGAGGAAACTACATTATGTGGGCAGTGTTGCTGTGACTCACTTAAGATGAGAATTAGTTAGGCTAATGACTCTGCCACTGAATTTATTGAATTTGTTGAGACAGTGCATTGAATACTTTAAGATTTATTAGTTACTGAAAGGTATCTGCACACCTAGTCAAAAACTTAAATGGCAAATTCAAAGTGAAATGTGCACTACAGTTTAGAAGTTTGGGTTCATTAAGATTAGGGCTGCACAATTAATCGAATTTCTAATTGTGATTACAATTACAGAGGCCACAATTATGTAATTGTTCAAAGGCACAATTACAACAACAACAACAACAGCAACAAAAATCCACTTACATTATTCTGCTTGCTGTCTTAAGGTTATCTTAAGGTTTTTTTTTTTTTTCCTTGTTTTAAGTTTAAATGTTTTATTTTTTTTATATTTAAAGAAGAAACTATATATAAAAGGTGGCATGCAGTGCTTCAAACAATGGTATAAAGCTATTCAAAACATCATGAAATGTAAATTGTGATCATCGAAATTAATAATCGCAATTACAATTTCAAGGGAATAATCAACAGTTATGATGTTTGACATAATCGTGCAGCCCTAATTAAGATTGTTTATTGCATTTGTTGTGAAATTATTATAATTTTTTTTTTCTATTTAAATATATTTCAAATGTAATTTATTCCTGTGATGGTAAAGCTGAATTTCCATCAGCCATTAGTCTATTCGTCAGTGTTATGTGATCTTCAGAAATATTTTTCATATGCTGATTTGGTGTTCAGTATTTACTGTATAGTTGAGTAATTACAGTATACACATGCTAACCCAAAAGGTGTACATTGTGCAAACAGTTAAGTCCTTTAGCTCCAAAACTACTAAACACAATTTAGTAGAAATCACTGAATGGAGGCCTGTGTCCTTACTCATTAGCTCAATTTTCAGGATTCTGGCAATGTGGCACTGTGCATGGTGACCAAACCAGACACAGCCGGCTACAGTGCTAATGAATACGTAGACCCAATCCCTCTATGCATTACATAATCAAAGTTGAGTTCTTCTGGAAAATTGTTTTGACTACAGTCGCGTATTACACCATCACTGGATAGACACTACTGTTTAAGGGTCATCATTGTCTTTTTTTATTGTTTAGTGTCATGAGGTGTCAAAGGAGAATCTAAAACAGAGTTTAGAAGATGACTTCAAGTTTGGCTCTATTCTGTATTCATTTATAGCACGCATTTAAGCTAGGCATTTAAAAACTTGCAGTGTACACTACAGTCTCTGGGCTCATGGTGTCCCAGACACAAATAAAAGATGAATCACGTGGTTCTACAGCACGTCATGATGTCATATTTAACAGAATTGCAATAAATCTTGTCAAGATTAATATTGTCAGCTGTGTTGGCATTCTGTTGGACCACTTTAAAAGTTTTAGCTGTGTTTGGTCGTGCTTGTTTGCTCGTGCTTCTGTGTGCTGGACTCAGCTGCTCATCATCAGCTTTTCGGGGCAGTGTAATGGGTTTATTCTGATGTTTCAGTGTCTGCTGTTAGCCAACCATGCCACTAATTTAATGTAATGGCTCTCTGCTTCAGCAGGCTCATCAGTCAGACATACTTAAAAAGATATATAAACAAAAGCATTTTCAACCCTAATAATAAACACACACTATGCAGCCACTGACATCAGTACACACCTATTAGTCTGTTCTATTCAGTGTAATACAAGACATGGTATAAGACATATTGTATATAATTGTGCACGTTTTTATTTTAGTTTACTTGCCAGACCACAGGTATATACAGTACATTTCAAAACAAATCAGCTTAACTTTGTGAAATGGGACAGCCACAGTTTTTTACAAAGATACATTCATTTGTTACATGATCTAAAACAACTACACTTTCAACAAAATATCCGTCATATTTTTTTTATTATTGAACTTGTTATTAGAACTGAACCTGGGCAACCATGTTTAAATGAAAATGAATGCATATTTGTCATATTAAACAAACCTTAGATAATTATAGGCTGGTGCTAGTGTTTGATACATCATTTGTCATTCAGTTTTTCTGTAAAAATACTGATATGATGATAATACTATAACTAATAACAATATAAAATGGGCAGAGGTGTAATGAGCTGCTGGCTTAAGGAAAATTAATCACTTTGTCTGTGTTCACAATAAAAATGTGGCAATAATAGGTGGGTGCTAGCCAGTGAGATTGACACTTGCTCAATATTCCTGCCCACTGTCGAAGGAACCAACAGTGGTTTGCGCTGCTTCTTAAAGGCTGAATAATTACAAACAAGCTCAATCATTGACAGGAAAAAGAATATTAAAGAATATTTTACATGTAGTGTGTCGATTATTGTGGTATGTAAGAAACAGAGTGCTCTAAGACAAGTGAACTAACTGCAAACTGCACTTTACATTTGTTTTGCTTTGTTTTACCTGAATGGACACTGTAAGTCATTGCTTTTCTGTGCAAACATCCAAAAGTCTAGTACACTTATTCGATCTTCTGTAAAAGATAATAAATTGTTGACTTAAGTATTGAAATATGTAAATAGTCTCTGACGTGTTGCTTTGTTCACAGGTCAATGGTACTGAGGCTGACTTTGAGTATGAGGAGATTACACTGGAAAGGGTGAGTAAAATGATTGGCGCTACTTTTCTTTCTTTTGCTCTCTGGAGTCTCCTATAGTTCCTATAGGCAACTAGGACATAGTACTTGACAGGATCATCTGCAGGCATGATTGGGCACAGATATGTCACTATTCATTTTACCGACAAAATGTGTCATTTTTCCAAGTGAAAAAAGAATTTCAATAAGTAGTAAAGGCAGAGACTTTATTTTATCCATTGTAGATTAATTGGATCGTGAAAAGTTGCCATTATGACAGATTGTTGGAACAGAGAGGAGTTTATGGCTCAAATGGTAACAACTGCGTGTCAGCATTGATTTTAATATCATATTACAAAAACAAATTTATTTCTTTAATGGGGTCATGAAATGGAGAATCAAAATTAGATTTTTGACTAATGACAATTTTCTTTTGCATACAGGGCACTAATAAACTGCAGATTATAACTGAGTAGTGTGTATCTAAATCTGTTTAGTATTGTCACAGATCTTTCTCTCTGTTATTTTTAGGGCTGTCCTCGACTAAAGATTTTTATGGTTGACTAGTAGTTGTTCATTTTAAGCATTAGTTGACTATTAGTCGCATGTTTATTCATTAACCATATAAATCATAACAATGAGACTTTAATAGCCCACATAGCATAAGTGCTCAAGCGCACACAAAAAAAGTGTATTAATTATGAGTGTGTCAGACTGCATTAACGTTTTAAAGGATTAGTTCATTTCTAGAACAGAAATTTTCAGATAATTTACTTACCCCCTTGTCATCCAAGATGTTCATGTCTTTCTTTCTTCAGTCAATAGGAAATTATTTCTTGAGAAAAAAAAAAAAACAGGAATTATGTCCATATAGTGGACTTCAATGGTGCCCCCAAGTTTGAACTTCGAAAATGCAGTTTAAATGCAGCTTCAAATGGCTCTAAATGATCCCAGCCGAGGAAGAAGGGTTTTATTTAGTGAAACAATTTACTTATACTTTTTTAAAATACTTCTTTAACTGCAAACACTCATCTTGGTCTAGCTCTGTGTGAACTCTGTGTATTCCTGTTTATGACAGTTAGAGTATGTCGAAAAACTCCCATCTCACGTCTCAGACTATGAGCAGACAAGATGAGCATTTGAGGTTGAAAGGTATGTAAATTGTCAAATTGTTTCGAAAATGACTGATCGTTTCGCTAGATAAGACCCTTCTTCCTCGGCTGGGATCATTTAGAGCCATTGGAAGCTGCATTTAAACTGCATTTTGGAAGTTTAAACTTGGGAGCACCATTTAAGTCCACTATATGGAGATGATTCCTGAAATGTTTTCCTCAAGAAACATAATTTCTTATCAACTGAAGAAAGAAAGGCATGAACATCTTGGATGACAAGGGGGTGAGTAAATTATTTGTAAATTTTTGTTCTGGAAGTAAACTACTCCTTTAACAATTTATTGATAAACTAGCGCTTTCTTTGTTTTTGGCTTAAGAGATGAAGTCGGCGACACTGACTCATCACCTCCGCAGTAGGCTAGTAAAGCGCCTGTATACATGTTTCATACAAATTAAATAATCTGAGAATATTTGTTTTCTGTTTGAATTGGTTCATTTTACAGTAGACATTTCACTCTCTATAGATATATTTTTCATGTCTGTAAGGTAACTATACACAGACTTTTAAAGTTTGGTGCCCAAGTTCACAGAGAACGAGCGGCAGTAAGTGCATCCTGTTTGCTTTAATTGTTTTACAAAAGCACAACGTTTCGTTGTTATTGTGGTGCACACAAATAAACTTAGAGTCTTTACAGATTTGAAAGATGAATTACTTTTATCTGTATGGCCAAAAATGACGGAGTATTTTAAGAGCAAGTCACCGCACTGGCGCCTCCATCTGTCATGTGGTAATTGTGCTGCTATTCAGCTTCCACACTCTGCACAAATACTTCAATAGCGCACATTTTTCTAGGTTAACATTAGATTGAGAGGCCATGTGAAGTTGCTACCACATACATCTTTCAGATGCCAAGCCATATTTGAGGTTGCAGAATGATAGGTGAGCATTTGGATGTCCTGCCCGACGTACTGTATTACCACATAGACCAGCCGTTAATGATCTGTCTGTCACGGACTGCGTGACTTCACCACTTCCTGTGGATTTTATTTTTCTGCGACTAATAATATTATGGTCGACCAAGCCTCCTCTTGTTGACTAACGGTTAGTTGACTGTTAGGAGGCAGCCCTAGTTATTTCCTAGTTATTTACACAGATCTCCTGTTATTTGCCTCTAAACAGCTTGTGTATAACACTGACCCATTGCTGAAATACAAGCAGCTACATGGGCAAATATTTAAATACTCCTCTGCAGTGACTCCATTTACCAGCTCAAAGGCTGTCAATTAAAATGCAACACATCAGAGTCGTCAGTGCTTGAAAAAGCATGAGAAACACTCTTCTGACTAACCAACTCACTCTATCTTTACAGTCTTACCAGGGAGGAAAAAAGAGCACCATCTTGCCTTTCACAGTCAAGTCTTAATCCCTAACTCTGCCTAAGGCCCCCCCCTTCTCATCAGCTTTTTTGTGACCCAATTCAGCACTGCTCTGTAGTGCACATTTATTAACTCTGCATAAATAAACAATGCTCCTCCACAAGCTGTTGTCAGCCCAACTTAAAGTCTGCTTCTTATTCGCAATAACGTAATAACTCGTTGCAATCCACAACTGAAGACTGAAGGTGTTTTATAGTCTGTGCGTCGTTTCTTCATCCTCTTTGTCTTGCATGTTTGCTTATGGTAATTGGTATGTGTTGCCTGAAAATCCACCTTATTAGAGTATTCACCTAAACATGTTTTTATTAGCACTGTAAAAGCTAGTAAAATAATTGCAGTTGTATTAGTATTATAACAAATGCTGCTTAGTGCATTGTTGGTGACTGTGGGTTGACTTTAACTGTGGTAAGAGCTATTTCTCTGTCTAGGGCCGCAACAACTAATCAATAAATCCAATGTAAATCAATATGAAGCTAGCTGACAGAGCAGAACAAGCTGTAGCACTTGATTTTATAGCATTTATTTTAAACCTGCTAACAGTTATATTGATAATTTCTTAGATTTAATAATAATAATAGCCTTTATAAATGAAGCATGACACATTTTGCAGTGCATTGAAATCATATTTTCGAATTGTCATTTTGGAATTGTGAATTCACATACAGTAATGACACTGCCATTTTGCATATCACATTGCTAGTTGAATTTAACCAGCTTTATGCTTCCATAGTCACTTACTAAAGCATAGAGTTGTGTTTCAGTTGATGTTCTTTTTGAATGTAACCTCAGCTTTTCTTTCACCCTGCTGTGTAGGGTAATTCAGGTCTGGGCTTCAGTATCGCCGGTGGCACAGATAACCCTCACATTGGTGAAGACCCCAGCATTTTCATCACCAAAGTCATTCCAGGGGGTGCCGCCGCTCAGGACGGGAGATTGCGGTAATGCTCTGGTTCTCATCTGTCTTAGTCTCTTCCTGTTGCTGTTCAAACTCTACATACTTAAACAAAATGTAACTTTTAAAGCCTCATGTGGTCAGGGATATATAGAGCAGTTTTTGATTTGATTTAATGTCATCTAATGCTACTTGATCTAATGCCACTTAATTTGATGTCATGTTATCTAATGCCATGAGATCCAGAAAAAAGTTAAATGTGACTTCAGTGTCCAAATACTTGAATCTACATGAGGAGGAACCTTCAATAAATTTCTTTTTAATTGTCAGTTTAAATCAATTTGATATTTAAAGTGTATATATTTCAATATGAGGTTGTATTGTACCATTAAAGAAGTCCACTTCCAAAACAAAGATTCACATATAATGTACTCACCCCCTTGTCATCCAAGATGTTCATGTCTTTCTTTCTTCAGTCATAAAGAAATTGTTTTTTGAGGAAAACATTTCAGCATTTTTCTCCATATAATGGACTGGTATGGTGCCCCGATTTTGAACTTCCAAAATGCAGTTTAAATGCAGCTTCAAACAATCCCAAATGCGGTTGTAAACTTATCTAAGCGTAACGATCGGTTATTTTCATAAAAATAATACAATTTATATACTTTTTAATGTCAAATGCTCATCTTGTCTTACTCTGCCTGGACTGTTTTTTTCCGGTTCATGACAGTTAGGGTATGTCGAAAAACTCTGATCTCATGTTCTCCCTCAACTTCTAAATCGTCCTGTGTCGCTGTTTTACCTTTTTTGTTTGATCTTCTTTGCATGTTCACTTTGCAAAGACGGTGTCGGTACTTCTGCAGCGATGTAGGGTGATTTTGAAATGATTTTTGAAGTTGAGGGAGAAAATAAGATTGGAGTCTTTCAACATACCCTAACTGTCTTGAGCCAGAATACACAGTTCAGGGAGAGCAAAACAAGACGAGCGTTTGAGAATAAAAAGCATTTAAATTGTATTTTTTTTAATGACAATAACAGTTTGTTTTGCTAGACAATACCCTTCTTCCTCGGCTGGGATCATTTACAACCACATTTGGGATCGTTTGAAGCCGCATTTTAACTGCATTTTGGAAGTTCAATATCGGGGCACCATAGTGGTCCATTATATGGAGAAAAATGCTGAAATGTTTTCCTCAAAAACAATTTCTTTACGACTGAAGAAAGAAAGACATGGACACCTTGGATGACAAGGGGGTGAGTACATTATATGTGAATCTTTGTTTTGGAAGTGGACTTCTCCTTTAAGTATTGTAATACATTTCCTCCTCATGCATTGTCTTGTGTTAGGATGGATTTGTCCTGTTTTGAAGTGGTGTTACTAAGTGATAGAGCCCTCCAGTGTCTCATTGCTGTCAGAGGCTCATTAAAGCAGCACTACAGAGGTCCTGACAACATCACACTGATAGCTCTACACAGAGAGAGAGAGAGAGAGAGAGAGAGAGAGAGAGAGAGAGAGAGAGGGATAGAGTAGAGCATATAAAGATTCCTATCATCAGCTGCTTGCATTATTTGTAAATTGAATTGTGTGTGACTTTAGTGTGTTTTAATAGACATGACATTTATAGTTTTTTTTTTTTTTTCTTCGTGCTCAGTAAGAGCTGTCACTGGGAAATTAACTGTAGCCTAGGTCAGTATTCAGAGTGCACTTTTATTCTTGTGTGAAGATGCTGTGTTGAAGCCAGTGTTGCTGTGTCAGGCTGGTCTGGATGCTCAAACAGAGCAATGTTTTGGTAGTGTATCAGGCCTTAATGAGTGAGATTACATGCACATTTTTAAACCAATTATGCCTAATAAGCTGACAACGTGCGTGGTCATGTAAATTTATTTAACAGTTTTCCTTTATCTGCAATAGGTCATAAAAGGCTTAACAGGTTATGATGAATATATAATACAGTGTATTATATGAACATCTTGGCTGAATGGCTTTCCTGTGGTTAAAACAGATTGAATATGCGAGACATACATTTCGGTTTCCCACACTAATGTATTTGTGGTGCACCACCACAATATCAAAACTGATCGCCACAAATAGATTTTTCGAAAGGCTTTGACTTCGTTGAATAAACGAGCACTGCACGTTTCAAAATCAAAACACGAAACCGACTGTCTTCAGGAAATTTTCGATATCGTTTCCATTTCATCATGCCTGTAATGCCTGATAAAGCAGCCTTTGTGAGCACAGTGCTGCTTTGTGTACAGTCATTACCGTGGAAACAGCAATTTTTACCGCTCCAAAAGTGGCACCTAGTGGCAAAGAATGAATTAGCATTTTCATTCAGACCAACGGGAAAATCAACTGATGGTTTTATGCAGCAAACACGCAGAGTTGTAAATGTGAATCAGTATATATATCCCCCAGGGGAAGTCCCACCACACGTAGAGTGTAAGTGTGTGGGAAACACACGTTAAGTAAATAGTAGTAATGAGGAAGAGATGATCAGTTCATGTGCGCTCAGCCCTTCTGCTTGAACTCAGGTGGTTACCACGATCTATGACACCACATTAAAAACTGTCAAAACTGCATTTATTGTTTGAATTTTTAGAAGATTTACATAATTTGAAAACTCAAAGCTTGTTGCAATTATTGCATGGAAAAAATAAAGATAAAGACTATTATAACAAGAAACCTTGTTTACATGTGCATGAACTAGACACTGACAGTCAAAACACGCCATTGGAGAAGTGCTAATTAAACATTGCAGTTGCACTGATTCTGGCCCTCGAAAGCAGCAAATTCTAAAGGTGAAGTATGTTACTTGTCCTATCCTATCATTATACCTTTAACTGCCTAAATACTGGCAACCAAAAATAACCAGAATTTTTGGTTTCACACTATGTTTGTTTGCTGAAATTATGGTGCATCACTAGTATTAAGCTATTTATTAAGCTGCGTTTACACTAGTGCGTTTTAGCTTTTGCTATGGTTGTGCCTGTCGTTTACACTACTCCAGCATTTTTGGCCTTTGAAAACAGAGACTTTGGAAAACTCTGCAGACCCCGTTTTAGTTTGAAAACACCTGGGTTGCGTTTTAGTGTAAATGGACCAAAACAGAGACTTTTGAAAACGATGCCGTGGCTGCCCACATTCTCTCTGCGTATGCTTGATGAGCGTGTAAACAGTAACATCATGCTCATTGTTGTACCCATAGATATGTATAGGTAGATGCATCGTTAGACTGCTCCAAGCACGTAGATGTGTCCCATCTAAATAATAGGGCATCTACCTATACATATCTATGGTTATACCTGCATGAATGGTCATGTGACATGCGTTTTCAGTTGTGTAGTGTAGAAGGATATCGTTTCTGAAACGCAGTGAAAACGGTAGTGTAGACAAGGCTAATTTTAAAACGCCGTTTTAAAATGAAAACGCACAAGTGTAAACAGGGCCTAAGTTACATACTTCATCTCTAGAATTTGCTGTTGATGGACAGTTATACTTTTGTGAAGTCTTATTTTTGTTGAACTTGATCAACTTTGCGTGCAGTTGATTGAGATTGAGATGTCTGCATGCTTGTGCATTTTTGCTTTACTCCACGCAGGGTGAATGACGTGATTCTGCGAGTGAATGAGGTTGATGTTCGGGACGTGACCCACAGTAAGGCTGTGGAGGCATTAAAGGAGGCGGGGTCGTTGGTCAGACTGTATGTCAGGAGGAGAAAGTCTGCATCAGAGAAAGTCATGGAGATCAAGCTCATCAAAGGACCCAAAGGTAAACCAACCAGCTCCTCATGATTGTTGTTGATTTTTCATTGGTGCAGCTTTTGACATTTGACAGTGTACCTGGGATTTGTGAAAGTCATACCTTTTTGAAATATTAGGTCAGTTTGAATATAAATATTTGTAACAGTGGTGTCAAAATTAGTGCGTTAACGCAGGCAGATAATTTTTCCGTTTTAACGTGTTAAAAATATTTAACACAATTAAACGCAGGGGTAGGGCTAAGTTTGGCCACCCCACCAACAACTGCTAAAGAATTGCATTTATTTAGATGCAGAATGTAATAACGAGCACCTCAAACAGGAGACTTTTCAGACGAGACGTACTGGTGATGAGGAGCTTCAGTAGAACATCAGTGAACTATGGTCAGATGAGATGTTGTCAGGTCATATGTTAGTAAAAACGAATCTTCCTGTCCTGTCAGCCGTTATACTGTGCTCGTAGCGCATGCTCTTCAAGTGCACACACAGATATGCCGGCATGCGCTGTATTAGGCTATAGCCTATTAAAGAGCTGTATCATATTCGAACCTAAATGAAACTACGAGTATGTAGTTAGTCGTTGTTATGTTGTCAGTTAATGGAGAAGTCCACTTGCAGAACAAAAATGTACAGATAATGTACTCACCCCCTTGCCATCCAAGATGTTAATGTCCTTTTTTCTTCATCCATAAAGAAATTGTTTTTTTTTGTTTGTTTTTTGAACCTCTTCAAGTTCAGCAGCGGCAGCGTTTAAAGTAACGATAGAAAAAATATCCTAACAACCAGCTGCTGTGATGTCTGTTAATCAAAGAACAAAATTTAAAAAAAAAAATCAAAAACTTCTGAAGTTTTATGTTTTATCTTTTATTTAATTTAGAATTTAGTGTTTGATAACTTTTTTTGAATTTGGCTATATTTTGCTGAAGGGTACAGGTAGCTGTATGACAGTTATTACAATGGGTTTATGTGAAGGTTGTTTTAAGTTCACTTAAATTACAAGTCTAATAAATGTTAAAAAATTGAAAGCTCTCAATTATACTGTAATGTTAAATGGCTATAGTCAATGGTTAAACATTAGGAAAAAATTCATAGAGACATCAGTTGGTATCAGTGATGCTTGCCTTCAGTCATAAAAAAAGAAGGCATTAAACAAATATCAAAAATATACTTCCTTTATGTTGTTTCTAGAAGATTGAATGTGAAATTACAGCAATATTAAAATCTAAATAAAAACTGTAATGTTAGATGGGATTAATCGCAATAATCGTGATTAATTTCAGAAAAAAATGTGATTAATTAGTTAATTTTTTGTAATCGATTGACACCACTAATTTGTAAATATTGCAGCACTACATAGTTTCATCTCAAAATGTAAAAATGTAGGAAACATTGCTTAACCCAGTGTCAAAAGTGACTTTATAACCCAGGGCAGTGTTGCCAAGTCCGTGGTTTTCCCATGGAATTGGGCTACTTTAACGCTGTTGCCGCGGGTTGTTTTACATGTCCACAGGTTGAAGCGACCGCAATAACATGATATTTATTTACCTGGAATGCGAATTTTACCTAGGGAACCCTACCAAAAACATGGGCTAATTTTGGGCTACTTTTGAGCAGCAATTGGGCGGATTTTGATGTGAAAACCTGGCAACCCTGACCCAGGGTAAAGAATAGCATGAAAAGACCGTTATACTCTTTTGGAATTTTACTGCATAAAATCTTGCTCATCAAAAATCACAATTAATGTGCCACATTTTGCAAGTCCTAAACCTTCACAATTGGCTTGACTAGGCTTAAATACTTTAAAATGTTATGTATAAAGTTATAATTGTGGCTCTTGCTCTTTTAAAAAGGATGAATAGCATAGTGAAGAACACAGTTTTACACAGCCAAATTTGACATTTTAACCTCTAATCCTTCCTAGCATTACACTGAGGAAGTAAGAGTTCTGCTAAATCATTTCTTGGGATTAATATCCGATTAGTTAAGAGTGTATGATTGTTCAAGTCATGCTATATCTGAAGATCATAGATGTTGTCCCCTCTTGGGAAATGTGGAGAAAAAATATATATATATATATATATATATATATATTTGTATATGTATATATAAATACATACATACTGTGACGAGTCAGCTGCCTCCCCCTACTTATCAGCATCTCCCCGTCCCTTAATCGCCGGCCTTCACCAGGCTCCCAACAGGAGTGGGTGTGTGAGAGAGGAGGGGCGCCGAAACGGCCAGGTCTGGCGGTGTGTGATGAGGCACACCTGACGTCAATGAAGCCCCCTGTGCATGCACGCTGGTGTCCTCGTGGGTCCAGGAAGGGAGTGTTGAGAGAAACGAGCGCCGTCAGAAGCAACGAGCTACCGGATCCGCGGTCCAGACAAGTACCGCACCCGTTAGACGGCTGGTGGGCGAGGATGCCGGGCCGTTGAATCCCCCAGAAGTGCCGTGAGCCAAAAAGGACGTAGCCACTGAAGGAAGCCACCGCCCCTAGAGCCGCGGACCTGAGAGGGGAGCACGTGCGGCCGCCGGACTCCGCCCCTTACCTGGACCCTTCCCCTCCGAACACTGCCGCTCCTTCGCAGAACCCCCAGCATGATGAGGACACCTGATCCCCTGTTTATTTTGGACACTTTTATTCCCCATTTTTGGAGACTTTTGTTTATTTTATGTTTAATAAAAGCCTCTCCGAAGCCTGACGTCACACCCACTGTGTCTGTCGTTTGCTCGTCCCGCCACAATACACACACAAATACGCAAGAGGGCTATTTTAAGGCTAGTCACAGTGTTTCCACAACACTGCGGAGACCTTAAGCTGCTGTTGCCATGGCTACATTCCTCTCTCTTGCATTTACACAGTTTGCCATATAATTTATGCAACAGTTTATCTCTGTTTTGTTTTTTTTTTAATTTCAAATTCAATTTAAAGATTACAGGATTGCATTTTTTTGTTGTTGTGTGTAAATGTTCATTATGGCAGATATTGTTGATTTATATAGCTGCTGTTAATAGCTTTTTTTTCTCATGATGGCTGGTTGTTTTTTTTTTGGTTTTTTTTTTGCATGTTACAATGTTTTAAGTCATGAATTGTCATGTAATTGTATTGCAGCTAAATCTAAGTTTTGCTATCATTATCAAATAACCTTTTGTTTTTGTCTGTATCTTGTTTTATACCAGGTCTTGGTTTCAGTATAGCAGGGGGTGTTGGGAATCAGCACATCCCAGGGGACAATAGCATCTACGTAACTAAGATTATTGAAGGTGGAGCTGCACACAAAGATGGGAGGCTGCAGATAGGAGACAAACTTCTTGCTGTAAGGAAGCAGTCTGTTGTCTGTTGTTGACAAGCGTGTGCTTGTTAAACAAATTAATGTCTGTGTGTCTTTTGTTGTGTCTTAGGTGAATAGCTCCTGTCTGGAGGAAGTTACCCATGAGCATGCCGTGACTGCCTTGAAAAATACCCCAGACGTGGTCTACTTGAAAGTGGCTAAACCCAATAGTGTCTTCATGAATGACAGTTTTGCCCCTCCTGACATCACCAACTGTGAGTTCCACTTGGGGTGGGAAAGATAAAGTGTTGTAGTTGTACAGACTGTTGCAGTATGAAGCCCATGCCTGGCAGTGGTTGTATTGATCTGTGCTCTGTTCGTAGCCCTGCCAGCAGGAGCACTAATAGGCCACAGAGGAGAGGATTAAACTACTATCGATTGCTCTTGTCTGAACGTGCCGCCCCTGCAGCCATTAAAACCTACGCTATGCACAGGAGGTGAAGCCACTGCTGCACAAATGCCCCTCCGTGTGTCTTCCTGCCCTTAAACAAGGCACTAATGACCGAGTAATGCTGAGGATTGTGAGCTGTCTGAACTCTGTTTTTAAGACAGCCTAACTGGATGTGTTTGTCAGGGGGCATTTACACAGAATGCATTCTTGCGAATAGCTAAACCAGTGGTTCTCAGTTAAAACTTTTCTTTTGGAATCTTCATTGGGGATCTCAATGCAGCTCCATATGCAAATTGTTCAATTTTACCCATTTTTAATGATCAAAAACCAAATGTATACAGCTGGTGCTTCGTATATTTAAAGGAGATTGTCTGAAGAAAAAATGCTGAAACTAGAATTGTAGCTTGTTTTTCTTTATCAAAACAATTTTATAGAACATTGTGCTTCAACTAAATTAAAATGGTCACATTGAGGCACATTAATTTGCTCTCAGTAGTCTATTTATAAGATTCTGTTTTTAAATCAGTTTCAGGGAAGTATATAACTACATTTTATTTTATATTCTGTGCGGCATAGAGAATTTCAGAGAATTGTGTAATGCACAGTATTTTGTTCATTTAGATTAGATTTTTCTGACCGGAACGGAGCAAAACAGAAACTTTCAAAGGAATAAAATGAATAGGGCTAGACTACAAGAAATATATTTCTCTTAAATAACAGATTAACAAAAGAAAAAAACTCTGCGACAAGTATAGGCCACCTTCAGTTTTGTGACAATGTATTTTATTTGTTATATCATTACTTTATTAAATGTAACTGATTGCACAGATGCCTAATGCGCACACGCAACATTTCAGGTTAGCGTTGCTAACTTGACATTTCAGCCATTAATCAAACTAAAATGCAATTACACAGCTCAATTTAAAAGGTCCGCTGTAAAATCAGCGTGCAGCACCAAAATAAACATATTTATGGATATTTGAACAAAAGTGAAGTACAAAAACTTGTTTACATTATGGATAATAGTTTTAATGTCTTTTTTTAATTTTATTTTAAAATAAAAGGGTTATAAGACCAGTGCCATTTAGTTTCACTTTGCTCATTTATTCATTTTAGCTCAACGTTTGTATTCTGTATTCACTAGCCTAATTTGTTTTACTTTGTAGTTTAATATAAAATTTTATAGCTACTCATTTTTCATTCTTGTTCTGTAATACTGTTAAATTTAAAGGGTTTGTTGTGGATTAAGGAGAACTAAAATGCTATAATGTTTATAAATATTTTGTTAAAGATTTATTGGCATTTAATATACATACTGTATAAATTAATGCTATTGTTTGCAAATATAAGGTTAAAGGGTGTTTTTAGAGTAAGATCAGTTTCTCTTTCATGAGTTTACTTCCTCTTTTTGGTATGGTTTCCTTTCTCTGTGTCGTAAACTCTAGGGGCATGATATTTAAATGCTGACTGTTTTTAGCCGCCACATTTATCAACGTACGAACATTCGTATGACAGATTGGCGGCATACGAATGTTTCATGAATCACACGTGAACTCTGTTGTAAGTTGATTTGTGTGCACGGATCTGCGCTTGTTTCTACATTAGATTGATAAATGAGGCCCAATGTATTCGCATCAGTAAACCAAGATTTACCTTACCCGGATTAAGTATTAGAACCTGTTGTTACAACGTGAAGTATATTCATAGATCAAGTAGTATCCACTGCTAACACTGTATTTGGCAGAATCGCTGGTAGTACCTGAAACATTGAAACATTTGAGGGCTCTAATGCTTCTAAACCCTGGCTAATCTTCTTTTGTTTCACAGTTTATTAAGCCTGGTTATTAATAATCTGAAGTGTGTCAATAAACATTCCAAAGTCCTAGGTTACTCATTATTTGCATATTTGCAGTTTCAGCAGTCATGATTGGATAAACACAAAATATGGATACAATTAAAAAAAAATGGATACAATTCAACAATTTGAACATGAAGCTGCATTAAGATCCCAATATTTTTGGGAATGAACCATATAGGGCATTATGAAGAATCCATAATAAGTTTCTTAGGAACCAGAATCTGTCAAGGCCCTGGTTACATCTGGTATGTTTTTTGTTTTTAGTAGTGCTAAAAATAGATCTAAACAGAGTCTGAAACGTTTTGAGTTTGTCCACCATAGGTGGTTGAAAAATGCATTTGACAGAATTGCTTTCGTGGTGTAAATGCTAATGTGGTCAAATGTGTTCGAACAGCCATAAAAAACCTCCACCCCTATGCCTACTGACAGTATTCTTATACATTACGGGACGGGTTGTTTAAGCATGGTAGTCAGACGGGCTTTAAACTTTGCCGGCTGAAACTGTAACTTTGGTTTAAAGGCGCAAAATGTAGTTTTGCAGCTATCAGAGTAGAAATGAAACAAATATTTGTCCTTCAGACATTGTTCTTTAAATATAATAAGTATCAGCTGTATGCAAAGATGCAAAATTGTTTTGTTTGTTTTTTTATTAAAAAATAAAAAAAATGAAATTAAAAAAATGTAACAACTGGTAAAATTCAATATGTTTTGGACGTTGAGTCGCATTGGGCTCTCCATATCTCTGGAAATGAACCTTACGGGGCCTTAAAAATAAATTTTACAGAAGAAAAGTTTATTAAGAACCACAATTTAAAATGATATTGAGATGTATTAAATACTTCTAGAGGTACAGGCACACAAACTTTGGAATAAGAATATTTATAGCACTCAGACAGGTATGTTCTATGAAATTGTTTTGATAAAGGGAAGCAAGATACATTTCTAGTTTCAACATTATTTATTCTCCATACATTAAAAAAGTATCACCTTTATGCTTTAAAGCATGAAATGCTATTAACATAAAAATTAAAACACCACTGTCAAAATATCAAAAAAATCTCTGGCATCGACTGGTCAATTGTTGGACAAATAATTTGCTTGTCAATCAGTGTGACTCACCCCTTCAGTTATCAGTTAGCATGATTTATGTGTCTTTTTATACAAAAGCCAGGATGAACCAGGATGAACATATCTTTAAGGCCTTTAAAATATGATTCATGTCAGTGTCAACTGTAATACCATTTGTTGCTGACCTTTTAGAAGCCCAGCCAATGATTATCAGATAAATCATGATTCATCACTATGTAGCTGGTGGTCTGATCCTGTGCATTTTGAGATACATTTAGTTTTATGACACATCTATTGTAAATATTAACTCAGTACGCTCAAGATGCTTATTTTTTTCTCCACATTCATCTGATTGAAAGTGTTATTATCTTTATGGCATTGGCACTGAAAACAGTGGTAGCTGGATGGGTAAAGATGACATTGACATGACATGGTATTCATAGATGTGTCAGACAGTGCCAATAAAAAAATGACAATTAAACAATTGCGCTGACGAAACATCTTGTCTGAACAGCCCTTATCTGAAGTGCTGTTCATATGGATGTCAAAGCACTGCAGGATGCTTGTTTTGAGAGATGTGAGCCTGATGCAAGTCATGTGAAAGGGACTTTAACTTTGTGCTGTGGCTTCAAAGCCCCCAGTACTGTGAGGACTTCAGCTTTTGACCTACAACATTTAGACTTTTGAAGACAGAGTAATTTCCTAGTAAGCTCAAGTCTGTTTAATGAAAGTTACCTTAAAGTTCTTGTACATTTACATAATCAAACACCCTCATTCTCCACTGCTAAGGCTGTTGACCCCAGACACACTGTAACACACACTTACAGACACAACACCACACCACCAAATCAGACATGCTTTCGTCATAAGCTCTTGATCTCTCTGCCGCTTCTGATGCACCCCACACATCTCCCTCAGACGCACTCGTTTTTAATCCTTAAACAGGACGCTTGCAGTGTTACCCCAGTATGATGAAGGATGACTCCTGTCTCAAAGTCAAAGCCTGCACAACTATACTGTTAGCTCTGATCCCCCCTGTGTATGGGGCAATTAGACAAAATCATCCCCATGTCGGTCACAATTTATAACCTACTTGACACAGATGAAGTTCAGAAATCAATTCAAAACTTCTAGAAAAGAGTTCAGATTTGAACTCTGACCTGCAAATTTGTATCACATGAAATGTTAGCTGAAGATTACGTCACTTGCAGCTGCGCGAGTGAAACCTTTTTTTTTATTTATTTTTTTTGTGCCCTTTGATGTCAAAAATGGAATGCAGATAATTTTTATAGAATACTGTCATCTAAGGCGCCATTTGAAGCTAAACACAGACATTTAAACGTCCATACTATGGATAAAAAATGCTAGGAGTATTCTACTTTTAAAGCATAAATTTGATTTAAACAATTTTATTCAACATTAATTTACATATGCTGTTAATAGGAGACGTATTGTATTAGCTCTACAGTTACAGCATGAAATACTATTTAAACCTATCACTATTAAAATTTTTACATAACATTTATTTATTTTTATATTTCCTAGTTTATATATATATCTCCTAATTCGGACTTCAGTCTTCAAACTCGATTTAACCCAAATATAGTGAGTTTGTCAATTCTGAGGGGAAAAAATAAAGTCGGAATTTTAAAATATAAAATTAAAATGACCTTTTATTCTTTTATTCCATGGTTCTATAGACTGCCACTTGAAAACCGTCAGTTTCTTTCACCAGATAGGCTCCGCCCACAAATACGTCATCCCTGTTTCGGATCTGTAAGACTATTCCACTATCTAACGTCAATTTTGTTGAATAACAGTGTTTATCGCTGGGTGACAAGCTCTTGTAATATGCGGATAACATTTTGAAAATGACATCTAATCAATATGATCTATAAACTTTTAATTTAACTATTTTGTACCGTATCCGTGTAATTCTCTAGCCGTAAAGGCTTTTTTTTCCCGGGTTTTCTGCAACCATGATGCGTGAGCATCCTGAATGTTTACAAACAAATTTTAGTATTGGGCGGCATGAAATGGAAATTGACGCTATTTTATTAATGCATCTTGATGGATCTTATTGTGAACAATGAATCCATTCATATGTTATTTTATTATCATTATTATTATTATTATTATTATTTATTTATTTTTTTTGTAGAAGCTTACATTAAGATGTGGAGATGTGGTTCCGTTTAATCAACAACAGTAGGTTAGAACCACATCAAAGCTCTACTAATTTTATTCAGTATCAAGTATTTCATTGCATACTTTAGGACAGGAGGATATAGGACAGAACATGTATCCTCTGCAGAGGCAAGCCCAGCATTAATTACGAATATTCATTGTTTCATTCAGTGCCAAAAAGTGTTAATAGAAAAATAGTTTCAAATAATTACTATTTGACCCAAACTGAGTTTGTTTTATATTTTACGCTTATCAGGGTATTGTGTCGTTTTTTATGTTGCGTTGACATTGATTCTCCCATGCAAATTTGCCCTTTAAAGACAGCAAGGCAGTTCATTAGGTTGTGGAAAATAGCTAGGCTTGATTTTGATGCAGGAAGATACTATTCCTGAGACCCATCTATACCGTAATGGTGGTGCCAGCAAACAAGGATGCTTTTCTCTACTAGACTTGAAAGACAAATCACAAATTCAATCATGACTGGGATCACATGGTCAAGTCTGTATTGCTAATCCAAGCAGCAATATCTTAATGCATAGAAGGCAGCATGTGGAACGATGGTACACGGGCCTCAGAGAGCAAACCTGAGTCTGAGTTAATGAATGAGAAATTATTTTAAGTGTGCACAATCATTCAGCAGCCTGACTCAGAATGGAAATAATGCTGTTTATAGCTTGTAGATGGTGTTTGAGTGCTTTTCTTTGTTCGAGCATGCTTTTTGGGCACACTGATCTGCTTGATTTGGTCAGTGTATTGCAGAGGGGGAGCCTTCGTGTTAGTAGATTATGTTTTTGTCCCCATGGAGAGCCATAAAGCATGCATTTTACCATCTGTTGGGCTTTTTTATCGTGCCACTCTGTTCCGCTCTGCTCCGCCTGAGGGTAAAACGAGGTTTCTGCAGCTAAGCCTCTCGTTCTGTTATTGGTCATAGTGCAGTACTGTAGGAGAGAAAGCTATTGCCACTGCTGCTCCCAGACCACTGGGCCCAACTATATATCTCACAGCCATCAGAGAGCTCATTTCAAAGGACAAATTGTATAATAAGACCTGGATAGAGGCACAGATAGTTAAAAAGGTTTGGAGAAACAAAAACATTCTCGTTATTCAGTTATGAAACAAATTCAATTTCAGGTATGAAGCAGCTCTAAAGAAGATAGCAGTGTCATTATTCAGCTCAGTTTAGTTTAATAGCACTCATATCATTCATCATTTGATCTCATTCATGGGGAATGTAATCACATTGATTATATAATATATTTTATAGATTTAGTCCTTTTTTATATTTATTTTTAATTTAATATAAAGTATAGTAATAGATCAACATATGACATACCAAGAGTTTGCTAATGGATAACTGGAATTTTGTGTAAATTTTTGTGCTCATTTTATTGTATTATATTATATTATATTGTTTCTGTATTATATATTTTTTCTATGTTAAAAACATAGTTTCCTGTGTTTCAGCCTCACTATTGCAACATTTATCACCTGTAAGCATGCATTCCACACTTTGTGATTATGCAAGTACATATCATACTTCCAGTCACCAGAACTCATATGTGACCCTGGACCACAAAACCAGTCTTAAGTAGCACGGATAGATTTGTAGCTATAGCCAAAAATACATTGAATGGGTCAAAGTTATCGATTTTTCTTTTATGCCAGAAATCATTAGGATATTAAGTAAAGGTCACGGTCTATGAAAATGTTTTGTACACTTTCTACTGTAAATGTATCAAAACTTAATTTTTAATTAGTAATATGCATTGCTAAGAACTTCTTTTGGACAACTTTAAAGGCGATTTTTCTCAATATTTTGATTTGTTTTTTTGTTTTGTTTTTTTGCACTCTCAGATTCCAGATTTCCAAATAGTAGTATCTTGGTCAAATATTGTCCTATCCTAACAAACCATACATCAATAGAAAGCTTATATGATGTATAAATCTCAGTTTTAAAATTGACCCTTATGACTGGTTTTGTGGTCCAGGGTCGCATATGAGGAGGCACCGATACCCAGGAAGCCTTTTGTCATGAACTCAGCTTAACTGTCTGATTCAAATGAGACATTCACAGAGAGACAAAGACGGGTAAAATAAGGATAGTTTAGGCTCAGTTTCACCCTGACCCCCAGGTCTCTTTCCCCCACGTGGATATCTTTGTAAGCTGAGCCGCAGTGGAGGTCGAGGCGCTAAAAGCGCAGCCCAGGGTATCATTTACTGTCAGCGTGTCTGTTTCTCAAAGGGATGCAAACTCATACTAACTGAATAGCATATAATTGTGCATTTCTGGAGAATTAGGTAAAAAGAGATCTTGGAACTCTTTGGTGCAAGTTTTTATGCAATGCGGATCAAGATATTTGAGGCTTGAACCTGTAACCTGTTTTAATGTTTGTTTTCCTCTTTCCTAGCCTATTCGCAACACATGGAAAACCATATCAGCCCTCCAAGCTATCTGAGCCAGCCACTGCCTCCGGTGCATTCTGGACGCTACTCCCCGACCCCAAAAACCACAGTGGGGGATGATGACGTAACAAGGTATTGTCAAAAATTGTCTAGATAAATCTACAACGCCACTCATACTCAAGCTTTTTTTCCCGCAATTCAGAGAGCAATGCCATCTGTCTGTTTAGATCAACACTTTCCTCTTTTACAGGTTAAATAAACAAAACTGATATTCCTTATTAGGGCCTGGTATTGATATAGATTTCCTGATTTAATTTCGATCTTTGATGAAAAGTTTGTGAGTCTTTTTCGGTGATTAATTAAAAGGGACAGCTCATAATATTCTTTTATTTTGTCAGACTTCAATGATGGTGCTGTATATTATTTTGTGCAAACTGTATGGATGGAACTCAGCTTATTTTTTGAGTTCAACAAAGGGCCAACCTCAAGCTGTTCATGATTATTTTTATAACGTGATGCCAGAGCAGGTCAATGCTCTGATGCTCATGTGTGATGTTCAGGATGATATCATGACCTGTTTAGTTGATGAGATGCTCTGTGAACTTTTTTGATGTAGTTCAATGGAGTATCGAATTGCTATTTACTTTTCCTCAGGTCAGCGGACCCAAGCTGCAATGCCTCACTGAGAGAGCTGTCATTTGTGAGAGCAGATTGCAGTTCCCCTTTCAGCATGTCATCCACGTCTGAGAAACCTATGTGTTGATTTTGCAAAGTTAAATCTATTTTAATTTTCGAATTGCTCAACTTTAAGAGAGCACAATCAAAAATCAGATTAGTTGCAAAAAAGGAGTTGGCTTTGCCATTTATCCAGACATAACACCAGACCTTTAGGCGAATAGAGAATTCTGACCCAAAACGACACATCATTGCCGATTTAACAATTTGATAAGCTCCAAATATAGCTCACCCACGTCATGTGTGGGTTCATTTTCATAAAAACTGCAGCGCATCATCAAGCCTCTTAACCAGCTTGCCAGAAAATGAATAAACAAGATTGTCATAATCTAGCAGAACAAACGAATTCTATTAATCTGACAGGAGGATTTGAAGTTTAGCGTGACAATCAAACATACAGTACAGCCTGAAAGGAGCATGTGGCCCATTCTAGATGTCATTGTGTTCATTATTTTTTAAAGCAGTGTTCTATTTAATAAGCAAGAGATGATGTGATAAAATGGCATTTGTTTTTACAGTATCAATATTGTAAGATAGACACAGGGTTGTTTTGTGTTGTAGAACAAGGCTGTGTGTAGTAGAACTAGACCAGCAGTGCCTCCAAGAGGCCAGTTATATACACTGACCTCGCGGTTTTAAAGGAAATGTTCATTTGTGGCATAGTATTGAAAATAATTTCATTTGCACTGTGGATGTACTGAAGCAAGGCATTCAAGGCGCTTGAAAGCAGAAATAAAATGCTCATATATTATTATAGTATGGTAAATATATTGAAGTAGAGATCAGTTATTATAAATTGTAATGCAATTTCACAGTATAGTACTGTTTTTCTTTATTTTTGATCAATTAAAGCAGCCTTGGTAAACTTGAGACTTTTTTTTCCATAGGTGGCCTTGTCATTAAATGTAACCCTGGACTACAAAACTAGTCTTAAGTAGCATGGCTATGTTTGTAGCAATAGCCAAAAATACATTGTATGGATCGAAATTATCGATTTTTCTTTTATGCCAAACATCATTAGGATAAGTGTTTCATGAAGATATTTAGTTAATTTCCTACCTTAAATATAACAAAACTAGGGGTGTCAGTCTATTAAAGTTTTTAATCTAATTAATTACATGATGTGTTGATTAATTAATCAAATTAATCGCAAACTACATTTGGTTGTGAAAATACCTCCAAAAGATTATTTTAAAGCTATTTTTATGTTAAATGAGAAAGTATTAAGAGGACATTACAAATAGTAGTTTTAGAAAGAAATATTTTATTTTTCAACATAAAATTTATTACACGTTTAGGCTACAATGGCCTAACATAAACCATTCAACATAAAAGAAGATAATTTGGCCGCGTTCACACTGTCAGTTTTTGGGATTGACAACCGCATTTACTTACAGGTGTGAGTCTCGAAATGTCCCGTTCACACAGAAGCTTACATTTGTGTCTCAAATACTGTCTGTATGAATGTGCAACAGAAGTCAAGGCCGTATTCCTTACGACTAACCATAGCAACAATATCAAGTTGGCGACGTCCGTAAAACTGAAAGTATTATCACTTTCTGACACAACAAGAGTCCAGTCGAGCCACGAGTTCATCTATCGACTCATCATTAACCGACAGCAGCTTTTAAATTGGAGTGGAGAGCGGAGCATTTGAGCCGCGCGCAGAGCACAAAACTGTTGGGAGGGAGCGGCTCCGGTGGAGACTGGATATAAAACTACTGTACTGTATGTGAACGGACTTAAAGGACTTAAATACGGTATTGACAACTGTATTCTGCTGCTGTGTGAATGTGGCCATTGAAAAACATCTCAGTTTTTTACATTCATGCAGTGGAAGTCGTTGGTCCAAAACAGCTTTGTTACCAACAGCCTTCAAAATACCTTCTTTTATGTTCCACAAAAGAAAGTAAGTCATTCAGGTTTGAGTAAATGACGACATAATTTCATTTTTTTAGGGTGAACTATCCCTTCAAAGTGTTGCCCCCCTTTTTTAAATTAAATAATTCTCTAAATAAGAAAATAAAACTGCCAGCAGGTGGCGGTAAATGTCTTTGAGTCATTTATTCATTCAATTCATTCAAACAGCTGGTTTATTCAGGAATTCAGTAAACGGCTCACTTTATGAATGGGCTTTTAAATCTAATTTTTGATTAGTAATATGCATTGCTAAGAACTTAATTTGGACAACTTCAAAGGTGATTTTCTCAACATTGGCTGCTGATACGAAAAGAAACCAGTAGCTGTGCCATGTGAATAATAATATCATTATATCAGATTGTTAATTGGCCTGCGCCATCTAGAGTTTCATTAAAGAAATGTGGATTTTTTTTAAATGTGGATTTATATGGACATATGCTTTTATTTTTTGCTTATCCAGGGAACCCAGGAAGGTAGTGCTGCATCGAGGCTCTACAGGGCTTGGCTTCAACATAGTGGGTGGAGAGGACGGAGAGGGCATATTTATTTCCTTCATCCTGGCCGGAGGCCCTGCAGACCTGTGTGGAGAGTTGAGGAAAGGAGACCGCCTGGTGTCTGTGAGTATTTCAGTGGCTACTAAAACCGTGGCCTGTCGCACTGAAGATGAGCATCTAAACAGGAGTATTTCTAATAGTATTCAGCAGACATACTGAGCTTAGTGCTAAACAGTGTGCAGACAATTATCATACTGCTTGTACTATTGATATAAAAACAGATGTACCCTTGTTAGGTGAATGGAATAGACCTACGCGGTGCCACTCATGAACAAGCCGCGGCAGCCCTGAAGAATGCCGGACAAACAGTCACCATTGTTGCCCAGTACAGACCAGACGGTGAGTCTTACTCAGTTTAAGATTATGCCACATTAATCATTTTGATCACTCATTAAAAACAAACAAGATATTCAATCAACGATCAGCAGGAGTCTCTTAGCTATGAGAAGTAAAATGCTAATAAACCAATACTCCAGTTTTACAGCCTTCTCTTGACTCCTTTTTGTCAAGTCAGGTCAGTCAGGTCTTTAAGAGGACATACTATGAAAATCTGACTTTTTCCATGTTTAAGTGCTATAATCATGTCCACAGTGCATCTATCAACCAAGAAAATGTAATAAAGGACAACCAAGTAAATAGATACTCATGAACAGTGTTGGGTGTAACGCATTACAAGTAATGTGAGTTATGTAATCGGATTACTTTTTTTCAAGTAACTAGTAAAGAAACATTACTTTTTTAATTTACAAGAAAATATCTGATTTACTTTTTCAAATAAGTAACGGCAGTTACTTTGTTTTCCCATTCATTGACAAGTCTCCTGTCCCCAGACAGTAATTGGGAGTAAGTGCAGAGGCGTTATGTGTGCTGTTTAAACATGATGTTACTGTAGTTCTGGACTAAATGCATTCATTCATCCCACAGATTCAGTGTTGCTCAAAATTAATAAAAACAATGAAATGCAAACTTAGAATTTGATGCAAACCTGCACTAATTAAATGTTAAATAACACAAATATCCTTTATGTATTTAATCCCATTTTGTTAACCTGTGTCTTTGCTGCTGACCTTCAATGATCCAATTCAACCATACTAATAAGCAAAAAATTAGATTAACTAACATTTGTGCTTAATTTTTTTAATTGCTGAAGTGCATTGAACTTTTCTTCTACTGCGTTTTATTGTACAGAAGTGAATTTACTTTTCCTTCAGCCTGAGGCTTATTCATTTCACTTTTGGTGTGAAAGTGCTTCTATATTTGCCAAAAATAGAACTTTCTATGTTAAAAACAAACAAGCAAGCCCTATTATAGCATTACTATTGATTTGCTTTGATAAACTTGATTTGAGTATTCCAGTTCAGACTGTACAAACTGTCCTATTGATGCCCTGTTTTTGCATTCCCCTTAATAAACTTTTTTTTTTTTTTTTGTATCTTTGGTAAAGATCAAAAAAGAAAGCTTCCATTATATGGCACAAATTCGTGTCTAGTTGCTACTTAGTATGACAACACTATTTGGGTGAATATTGGTATAACATTTATCACATGTTTTGTTGATAGTAATTTTATGCACCAGTATTCATCAACACTCTTTCATGAGTGTGCTCAATAATTCTCCTGTAAATTCTCCTGTATTCCCCTTATACATGCAATCCCTTATTAGGGCATTCAACAGCAGCATTCTGGGAAATGTGCAGTAGTGATGTTTGTGGCTTTGTGTTCAGAGTACAGCCGATTTGAAGCCAAGATCCACGACCTAAGAGAGCAGATGATGAACAGCAGCATCAGCTCAGGCTCAGGGTCCTTGAGGACCAGTCAGAAGAGATCACTATATGTCAGGTACTGGACAAATATCTACTATATTCTATAAGGAACTGGAAAACTGCATATAAGTCACTTTAAAATCAAAACTGACAATTCTTATTTTTATGGAATATTGCAGTGTTTATTATAAATATTTTAATAAACCAATTCTATTTTTTTAATGAAATATTGCTATGTTTGTTAGAAATATTTTATTTGTGCACATCTTTATTTATTTATTTTTGAATTCATGTTTTCTTGTAATATTTAACCAAAAACATTAATTTCCCCTCCCCTCGCAATGACATCTTTTCTTTGATGATCTGTGCACCGGCGCAAGGGCTGGGCAATAAAACCTCCCCTCCAGCAACCTGTCACTCACATGAGATCACAGCAATTAGCTAAAAACAAAGATCCAAATGTCCAGTCAATTCCTGATGGACGAAATCAAATCCGCCCTAATTTTTTTTTTTTTTTGTTCAAGAAGCTGTTTCACATGGATATACATCACTGTATTCCATTTGCTGCCAACTTTAAATGCTGTGTTTTTTCACTAAATTACGTATTTGGAATTAGAAATATTATATTTGGAGTTTACACACATCTATTGAAAAGGTGATCCAACTTTATATTAAGTGGCCTTAACTACAAAGTACTTACATCAAAAAATAAGTACAATGTACTTAATGTGGTCATATTGTATTGCAGAACACTTTTTTTGCTATTGAGGTGGGATATGGGTAAGGTTAGGGAGAGGTTTGGTGGTATGGGTAGGTTTAAGGGTAGGTTATGGTGTAAGGGATGAGTCAACAGTGTATTTATACATGTAATTACAGAAATTAATTACAGATGTAATTACATGCAGGTATTTTTAAATTTATCTAAATACATGTATATACACAATAAGTGCATTGTATCAAATGATTAATTTCAATGTAAGTACTTAGTAGTTAAGGCCACTTAATATAAAGTGGGACCGAAAAGGTTTAGCAATTTTTAAAGCTTCTGGTCAGACTTTACCACGTGCACTCAGGTAAAGGTGCAGTTATCTAGTCTGTTTTTTCTGTGGTCTTATTTTGACTGTTTTCTGCAGGGCACTGTTTGATTATGATAAAACTAAGGATTCTGGGCTGCCTAGCCAGGGCCTGAACTTCAAATTTGGGGACATACTGCATGTAGTGAATGCTTCAGATGATGAGTGGTGGCAGGCACGGCAGGTCACTTCTCAAGGAGAGGTGGAGGAAATGGGCGTTATTCCAAGCAAGAGAAGGTGAGAGATTGAAGCTTATAAAATTACAAAAATAATTGAAGAGTTCAGATGCAAAAGCCTCTAAGTCCATCTAACGTTTTTCTTTAAAATAAGCATTTTTATTAGGCTCCAATGTATACATTTCTATGTAAGTACTGGTACTTCTGATTGGACTGAGGCTGGGATTTAGCGAGTTTGAAGTAAAAGTATTTAATGGACGTATACTATGTGTCAAGAGCATTCACTCAGTATCATTATCTCATTTTTGACCGAGATGGCTTTTAGAGGATTTTTTTATCTGAACTCTTCAGTTATTATTTGCAGGTACATTTAGGCTGGTAGGTTTGCTTGGCTGTAGGTCATGCTGACCTTTGTGTTTGTATTAAGGGAAACCCTGGGTATTAAGACTTGTATGACTTAATGTAACATAAATGATGTCTTTTACTGAAAATATGTAGTGGAAAAACCATGAAAGATTTATGTTATTTTTAAAATCCACGTAATCAAAGTAATGGCGCCCCCCCATAGTCCAAAATATGTATATAACGATATGAATTTTTTAAATAACGTAAATCTTTTAATGGGTTTTCTACAACACATTTCATTAAGAGACATCATTTATGTTATGTTAAGCCATACAAGTTTTAATACCAAGGGTTCCCATAAATAGTTAAAATAGGTCCTTTAGCACCATTTCACCAAAGTCCTCCAGAATTTTTTGACCGAACATGAGTTTCCCATTGTGTATGCTTAGCTGATAGCTTACTCTCAGAAGGCTCAAGTGCCTGTCTTAGAGATAATCTGATGAGAAATATTTATGCTTTAAATGTAGTGCATCAGATTAATAGTCGAATGACATCTATTGTAATATGAGCTCCTTATGTTTTCTCTCAAGAGTGGAGAAGAAGGAGAGAGCAAGGTTAAAGACAGTTAAGTTCAACTCCAAGTCACGAGAAAAAGGGGTGAGTGAACCATTTCATACATGCATACCTACCAAGATTTGAACAATACTCTGTTCCAAAACCAAGTGAGTTGCTTTGGCACCTGTTGCCTACATGTCTTTTAAGACCACATCCTGACTGATTTGGAGCCTCGTAAGTGACTGATTTGCCACACTTTGCACTGACAGCCCCCATTTACTGAGTAAATTTTAATTTTGAGTTGCGTTAGGGTTTTCTAACACAACATTTCTCTCAACTTATCTGCCATTTTAAAGTTTTGAGCTCAGTGCATTGTGTTCTAGGATTGCTTTCTCTAAAGAATGTAAAGAAGTACCATTCAAAAAGTTGTGGTCGCTAAGATTTTACTGTTTTTGAAAATGCAGTAAAAACAGTGATATTGTGAATTATGATTACAATTTAAAAAAACTGTTTTCTGTTTTAATCATTTCAAAATATAAATTATTCCTCTGCCATCACTTGATCCTCCAGAAATCATTTTAACATGC
The DNA here is from genome assembly GCA_012976165.1 of Labeo catla. Taxonomy (NCBI): domain Eukaryota; kingdom Metazoa; phylum Chordata; class Actinopteri; order Cypriniformes; family Cyprinidae; genus Labeo; species Labeo catla. The sequence goes on along the minus strand of VONZ01000910.1, from coordinate 154,693 downwards.
TGATTTGGTGCTCAGGAAGTATTCCTTTTAATTATAAATGTTGAAAACAGATGTTCTACTTAATATTTGTATTAAATATTAAATAAACAAGTATTATGACACTTTTCAGGATTTTTTTTGATGAAGAGAGCATTTTTTGAAATAGAAATATTTAGTAACATTACAAATGATAATTTAATGCATCCTCACTAAGTAATGATGTCAATTCTTTAAGTAAATCAATTAATCGATCAGTCAGTCTTACTGACCCAAACCATCTGATTAATTACATTGGCGTGTTGCCTTAGATTTTAACCAAAATCAGGTAGTATGAAAGCATTTTAAAATGCTGCTTGTCTCCTTCCTTATGGAACAGTCTTTTCATCAGGAGTATGATGTCTTAAATGCTTTAGAAGCAGGCAACTCACTAGGGATTGGAACAAAGCTCCTATGTTGCTTTTACTGTGTATCTAGAATGACAATGAAATGCATTTCAAATTGCTTTACAAGTTAGTATTTGCTAATGTTCCTACCTCTGTGAATGTTTGACCATTTGATATTAACTCACAATTAATAATGCTCAGTCAGTGCATTCAGTGGAATGTAATATTCTGATACTAATCAGTCTGCCATATGAATGGTCCAGTCTAAATTAACAGCATGCGTAGCTGCAAATGTCGCAGGCCCCAAAAACCGGCCATATGTTATATAACACATATAACAGTACTGTGATACATCTATAACTCATTTATGAGGCATAGAAGTCCAAACACCAGATTATCTAACAGCCCGACAAAACATGCATGATAGGAAAACGAAGGACAAATACGCTTGCCATTGATGTCGGACTGCTCGTCCTTCTGTATGCCACACCTCCTCCTCTCCTGTCCTTCATCATCACACTTTCCCCTTTTTACCTACCGTGCAATGCTCTCCGATAATCCATAGTGCTGCAGTGTAAACCAGCCAGGCTTATAACTGATCAGTGCATAAGAATGGAAATGCACCTGTAGTGCTGGTGCTGCATCATTGCTGAAGAAAAGGGCCATACAGTAATGCCTAAATAATTTTACATACAAACTCTTTTCACAGCAAAGTATTCTATACTATATTTGTCTGGCCTTGAAAGAAAGAAAAGAAAATCAGGCCAACTTGCTTTTTGTTTTGTTGCGTGTTGCTGCTGATAAGAAAAACAGCCACAACCAAAGCAGTTATAGGCCTCCACATGCTTCTGGCACACTCACAATGCTTCTTACCCTTTGCATGCAAATCTGTCTGTCTGCTTCTCTTGTGTTTGCGATTTCCTGCTGCTAGCTGTTTTTTTAGTCTATGACTCAAATCCATTTATTTGTCCACTTCAGTTCTTCATGCATTTCATATACAATTCTGACTTTGTGACGTCCTCCATTAACTGAGTTAACACCTGTCTATAAGAAATTATATCAGCGCCATTTGATTAAGCCATCAGAGGTCCACAAAGTCAAAAGCAGAACGATCATCTTTTATTTTTTCCATATGGACATTAGACAGCACCTCTTCCCCTTCCCTTCTTTTCTTTTGCCCTCCCCTTCCTTCTCTTCCTCAGCAGTCCCTCAATGACAAGCGTAAAAAGAATCTGTTTTCCCGCAAGTTCCCTTTCTACAAGAACAAGGAGGCGAGTGAGCAGGAAACAAGCGATGTGGACCGTAAGTACAGAAAATCAGCACTCCAGCACAATGCTGGGCAAGAATAGGGCAGCAGGTCATAAGGACAGAGGTGGGCACTGCTCCACTGGACACAGCAGACATCAGAGCCTGCTTTAGATACAGCAACACCAGTGGACAGAGAGAGCTTGGTGCCTGCTGTGTTCAGTGGCTGGACTAGGCTTTAGAGTGTCTCAGTAACCCTTGTACTCTTGTGGTTGTTGTCTTTCTTGTTGCTCCCTTCCTGACCGATCCACAGGACAACCCAGATGACATGCTATCCAAAGGCCAGAGTAAGTTCCCCATGTAGATGCCCACTCGGTCACCTCTGGACCAGACCTCCACTCTATCTCTTTTCTTCTCGCATATCTCATTCCTCACTCTCATAAAATTCATGTAGTACAAGCTAAACAGTTTTCTATTTCTGCTGGTGACGGTGGAGGTGAAACTCACTGTGCTCTGTAGAATCTCCTCTTTTTCAGTACTTGCGTATTTTTTTTTTCTCTTGATGAGATAATTTATTAATTTGATGTTAATTTGCCATCAAACAGTAGATAGTCAAACTATTATCTAATTACAGTTTACTGTTGTAATTGCTTGATGAGTGCACTTTTTCTTTTCTGGTTGACATCTTTCATATTGACTCAGGAAAGTGTCTGTTATCCATTAGTTTCTAGCTAACTTTATAAAACTACACAAATATAGGTAAAAGCATTGATGACACCTTCAAAATTAATTCCAAATACTTTAACTACATGATGTTTGGGAAAGAAAATTAAAGAACTCCACTTCCAGAACAACAGTTTACAAATAATTTAGTCACCCCCTTGTCATCCAAGATGTTCATGTCTTTCTGTCTTCAGTCGTGAAGAAATTATGGTTTTTTGAGGAAAGCATTTCAGGATTTTTCTCCATATAATGGACTTCATTGGTGCCCCGATTTTGAACTTCTGAAATGTAGTTTAAATGCAGCTTCAAAGGGCTCTAAACAATCCTAGCCGAGGAAGAAGGGTCTTATCTAGCGAAACGATCTGTCATTTTTTTTTTTTTTTTTTTTGGAAAATAAAAATTTGTATACTTTTCAAGCACAAAAGCTCGTTTAGCACTAGCTCTGGCATGCGCGTCCACTACAGACCCAGTGTTTACAAAGCAAACACGTTAAGACTAAGGAAGTGCAAGTAAGTCAAACGCTGTTTACAAACAAAAAGGTATAATGATGTCGGACGATTCTGAAGTTGTAGGTGAAAATGAGATGGAGGATGTGGATCCCAGAGCCTGTGCTACACAAGCTTTTGTGCTAAAAAAGTATACAAATTTTTATTTTTCGAAAAAAATGACAGCTTGTTTCATTAAGTAAGACCCTTTTTCCTCGGCTGGGATCGTTTAGAGCCCTTTGAAGCTGCATTTAAACTGCATTTTGGAAGTTCAAAACCATGGCACCAGTGAAGTCCATTTATGGAGAAAAAACAATTTCTTCACGACTGAAGACAGAAGGACATGAACATCTGGGATGACAAGGGGGTAAGTAAATTATTTGTAAATTGTTGTTCTGGAAGTGGAAATCTCCATTAAATACGAGCATGGCTGAAAACAAACCAACAAACCGTGATTTGTTATTTGTGGTTTCTGCTTGGAGGTTGCATTCTTAATGTGGGATTGAGGGGACAGTCTCAGTCTAGAGACCATTTTATTGGACAAAACTTTGAATGCATCTGTGTCGTCTTTTGCTGGAATATAATGACTTAAAGGGTTAGTTCACCCAAAAATGAAAATTCTGTCATTTACGTACCCTTAAAAGGCCACTGAAGTGCTTTGAAACACGCAGGTTTATTCTATGTGCTGACGTAATTTCAACTGAAACAGGAAGACAGGGTGGGACATATCCAGCAGCCCCGGCCCCTTTTTTAAATTCTGTGTAAAGTAAATTCTAAGAATTATTTCTAAACACAATATAAATGTTAGAAATGCATTGCTGAAACATGCTACGAAGACTGTGAACTATGTAGTTACTACAGCCTATGTCTGTCACGTAAATGCATATTACCTGTTTGCGATGATGTACAAAACGGCTTCGTCTCCTTATTTAAATTAAGCTCCTAAAGGGAGCATCCAAACAGCTTGTAGCGTTATTTGGCAGAGAGACGCCAGCTTTCCGCGAGTAGGTGTGGTTTCAGTGCCGACAGCGGACGCCCCCAGCGTTTGAGATCAGAGAATACTGCTTATTTAGAAGCAAGAAGTAAGAGACTGTAAGTTTTGAATGCTTCTAAATGTGAATTTTGTCATTGTTTTGGAGCACACTAGCTTACAGATAACCTTTAGGTTAACATTCATACTAAAAGCCAAAAAACTTAAATTTTGTTTTCATGGGGACTTTAGGACTTGACTCTTTGGACCAGAAATAAATCATAATATTTTATTTTAAATCTGTCTTCTGAAGAGACACAATCACTTTATATCAGGGGTCTCCAAACCTGCGAATTACCTTCAGTTCCAACCCTGCTCTAACACAATTGAGATTATTTAAGTTACATTGAAGACCTTGATTACCTGGTTTAGGATTTTTGTTTTTATTCAATTCATCATATGTAGCAATTCTGTCTCCAAAAATACTTGGATTAAACTGCTTGCTTCATATGGATTACCTTTACGGTGTCTATATGAACTTTTTGAAGCTTGAAAATTGTGATTGCGTACTATAATTATCTTTATTTGTGTTCCAAAGATGACTGAAATTATGGGTTTGGAACAAGTAAATAAATGCCCACATAATTCTCATTTTTGGATCTATTTGGATATTCTAAATCTGTAAATAGACTTCTTTTCAACATTTCTGTGTTTTCAAGCAGCGGAAGTCATCATAGTTGGGTAAAGTTCGATAGCAGTGAATGGGAGAGTACCACAAATATATATTTTTGCCTTCCCATTTGCTCAAATAGCAAAAGAAAAACTCCACAGTAGTGTTTTTACGACTTCCAAAAAAAGGAGAAACTGATAACAGCATTCAGAAGAGAGAAACTATTAAACACTAATGTTGACACTAATATTAAACACTATTACAAAGTATAGTGTTATAAATGTACATTCATTTTTTTAAATTAAAATATAAAAATCTTTAGAAGATTTACGATGCCGATGACCGTTGAAATGCGTCATCGCAGCCTTGTGAAAAGGGTGCATCTGCTATTTCATTCATTTTTAAACATTTTTGATACCATAAATTTTGAGTAATTTTAGATGTACAGCCTAAGAGATACATGAATCAATGACTGATACTGATGTAACTTATTTGGAATTATTATTATTATTTTTTTTATTATTAATAATAGTAATAATTATTATTATGTATTTATTTTACTATGACCTGTGTTAGTTGACTTTATCAACTATTAAGAGTACAGTAGCATATGACCTCAAAACTACCAGATATGGACTGAAAACCACAAAACTTATTTAATGGGCTCTCAGAAGGTGTGCTGTGCCCCTTAGTGATGTGTGTATTTCTCCACTAAAGGGAGATTTACGACTGGTATTTCTCTCTTATTTGAATAAGACCTCATGCACCCTCCTATTCTTGGTTTTCATCATCCATTCCCCCTCTGTTATGATTTCAGAGCATGTCACCTCTAATGCCAGTGATAGTGAGAGTAGTTACCGTAAGTTCTTTCTTCCATTGTGCCCTTCATCCGTCTTTCTCGTCTGCTTTTCTTTCACATGTTTAACAGTGCTTTTCTCTCTCCTATCCTCTCTGCTATGCATTAACATGTATGGGAGATCCATATTATAATGCAACAAAAAAACAATTAATTACCAATGTTAATAAATTACCAAGCAATTCTATTGTGGATTTATCAAGAGGTTACATTGCTGAATGCCTGACCACATCTCCCCCTCAACTGAGCTGCACTGCAGTGAGACAGGCTGGGTAATGTTCCAGAAGCCACACAGATGCAATACCAAAATCAATCAGTGAGCCCTCTGCCAGCCCCTGGCTCCGTCTCCATAGCAACCATGCTCCCCCCATCATTTCCCAGCCCTTGCCCTCTCTCTGTCAGAGACAGTCAGAGTCACAGTGGCGCTATATCAAAGCCACTCTAAAGATATTACTATACTGTCTCACGGGGGCCAGATATTACACGCCGCTGTGATCAGCAGTACAGACTGTGCATTAGTGCAGGGCATTACCAGCTACTGCATGGTACAGTACACTTTGTGTCACTATTCTAACTGCGGCACAGGACATGTTTTTGTCCACTAACAGTTGAAAATAAGAAGAATGCAAACATATAAACAATGAAAAATTGATGGTTCATTTTTATTTTATTTTTATTTTGTAAAGCTTCTTCAACATTACACTGGTCCTGCTATATCACTGTTCTAAAGTTTGGGGTCAGTAAGACTGTTTTTAGTAAGAATGCTTGAATGTTTTTTCTTCAGTAAAGACAGATTAAATGAAACAAAACTCTTTAAAAAAACTGTTTTTTAATTCAAAAGTTACAGTAAAGACATTTATAATGTTACAGATGATTTGTTTTCAAAATAAATCATTTTCTTTTGAACTTTCTATTCATCAAATAATCTTAAAAAAATGTATCATGGTTTCCACAAGAAAATAAAAAATAAGTAATGTATATATAAAATTTATTTAAGTATATATATAAATATATGTGTGTGTGTATATGTATGTATATATATATATATATATATATATATATATATACACACACTGTGTGCAGAATTATTAGGCATGTTGATATTCTGGTCATATTTTTTTTCCAAACACATTTTACCAATTCCAAACCACATCAGTCTTAATAACTACTGTTAATTTTGTATTTAATCATTTATATGTGATATATAATTGTCCATGAAGGCTGGAAGTGAAAAACTCCTTATATTCAGGTGTGCATAATTATTAGGCATGTTTTCTTTTACAGATAAAATGAGCCAAAAAAGATATTTAACCCAGACTGAAAAGTCCAAATTATTAAATGCCCATGAGAAAAATGCAATACTAATGCATTACAAGAATTTGCAAAGTTAAGGCTTGACCATTGGACATTTTGGGAGTTCATGTTTAGTCTCCTATCCTGAAAAGTCTGACTTGCAGAGATGGACTAAAATGAACTCCCAAAACTTACTGCCAGATTTTGGAAGATAAATTCTTGAATCAGAGGTACAAGAGGATGTGATGCTTGTCCTTCAAGAGTCACTCTCAACTTATCTGTCTATAAAGCCTATAAAAAAACTGTCTTCATGTATTTCACAACACGTCAGCTTGTTATTCTTATTAAGTCAGGGGCATTTTTTAGGATTTTTTACCAAGCAAAGTCTCTGAGAACCTGACACATTGTACTTCTGAAGACTCCAGGTAGGTTGCAGTTCTGGAAAATGGTGGCGCTGGAGACTAAACGGTTCCTGATGGTGTCACACCTAATTCTTCACCTTAATTCCTAATTCTTTTGCAGTTAACATGCATCTTTTCTTCTCCACCTGTTTTTTCTGACCATGCAGACTCAACAAGCATTTCACTGTCCAATGGTCAAGCCTTAACTTTGCAAATTCTTGTAATGCATTAGTATTGCATTCTTCTCATGGGCATTTAATAATTTGGACTTTTCAGTCTGGGTTAAATATCTTTTTTGGCTCATTTTATCTGTAAAAGAAAACATGCCTAATAATTATGCACACCTGAATACAAGGAGTTTTTCACTTCCAGCCTTCACGGACAGTTATATATCACTTACAAATGATTAAATACAAAATTAATAGTAGTTAATAAGATTGTTGTGGTTTGGAATTGGTAAAATGTGTTTGGAAAAAAAAAAATGACCAGATTATCAACATGCCTAATAATTATGCACACAGTGTATATATATATATATATATATATATATATATATATATATATATATATATAAACAAATATATTATATATATTACTGATGCCAAATGATTAATAGCGCATCCAAAATAAAAGTTTTTGTTTACATATGTGTGTGTACTGTGTATATTTATTATGTATATATAAATACACACACATGCATGGATATATTCAAGAAAACATGTTATGTTTATATATTGAATATATGTATATATAATTTTAATTGTATGAATAAAAAATATATGCATGTAAATATATGTAGATATTTTTAAAATATACACTGTGTGTATTTATATATACATAAATATACACAGTACACACATATTATGTAAACAAAAACTTTGCAATTAATCGCAATTACTCGTTTGTCAGCACTAATGTATGTGTGTGTGTGTGTGTGTATATATATATATATATATATATCAAATCAGTATGTTAGAATGGTTTCTGAAGGATCATGTGACACTGTAGACAGGTGTAATGGCTGCTGAAAATGCAGCTTTGCTATTACAGAAAAAACTTTAAAAACTTAAACTAATATTTCATTATTGTTTTCACTGTATTTTTGATCAAATAAATGCAGCTTTTGTGATTATAAACACTAAAGGACTTACTGACCCCAAACTGTCGAATGGTACCATAAAATAAAATATATTCATTTAATTTTGTAGCTTTTTTTTAATTTTTATATTGATATGCTTTAATATTTTAATAAAGAAATTTTGATTACTCAAAAAGATGTGGAAATTATATAGCTATTGTACAATGTAGCTCTATGGCAGCAATAGGCTACAAGTCATACAGTGCAAGACATAGTTTGTGTGTGTTCCATTGTGATCTCTCATACATGTGAATAACTAACAAAACAGCCAATTAATTCCATTGCTTTGGAATAAATGCTTGCTATTTTGTATTGTACGTACACAATATGCTACACTTTGATGCACTAGCATGTCACAGGCCCTCAAGAATTCTACCATTAACTTTGAAGAGTAATGTTCATTCATTTGCAGCACGTATTTGCCTCTAACTCATATTGTACATGCGGGCAGTCAGCCTTAGGCAATCAGGCCTACTGAGATCCACAGAAAGAGCTTCACTTTAATCATTATGACAGTCTCATACCAACCATGACGCAGGACTCCATTGCTATTCACTATTCATTTGTGTGGCACACATGACCTCTAGTGGCCACAAGTGGATCATAGCTGTTTTTATAGTTTCACACATTTAATACTGCATGAGTAGAAAACATTGCATCATTTTCAGGGTCTTAATATGCTTGATTTTGTAACATAGCAATAACATATTTTTTTATGAGACTTTTAAGCTTAACTGTGTGTGTGTGTTCATTTCTCAGGTGGTCAAGAGGAATATGTGCTGTCTTATGAGCCAGTCTGTCAGCAGGAAGGTAAAATGCTAATGATTGTCTGTATCAGCAACTTTAACATATAAGATTTCATCTAATAAGTCAAATCAGTAATTCTTTTCAGGAAAATATAACTGATTTCATGAATGGTCTTTCCACAGTGAACTACTCACGACCAGTGATTATCCTGGGTCCGATGAAAGACAGAGTAAATGACGACCTGATCTCAGAGTTCCCTGACAAATTTGGTTCCTGTGTTCCTCGTAAGCATCTGTACATTGCATGAACTGATTAGAAAACAGAGGGACACATTATTACAGTTGCCGCAGTGTAGTTTGCAAGCATAAAAATAAAAATGCAGTTCAGACTGGATAGACAAGGTTGAATATCTTTTTTTTTTTTCTTAAAATTTAAATAGATGAATTCTTCTAGTAATTATTATTTATAGTTAGTATTATTCACAGATGTGTTTTTGATAGGGCTGCACAATAAAACTGACCATATGGTGTAGTGAGGTTTTTAAGCTCTGAATAACCATTATTTAATTAAAAGTAAGCTGGTGCTGTGCCCTTCAAAATGTAGTAGACCATTAATGGCGTGGTTTGAATAAAATGTGCATTAAGAATACAGAAACACGCCATGTTCTCTTGATTTTGAAAATTGCACAATATCAGATATTTTTGAATGTTATGTGTCCAAACAACCAAGTTTGTAAGCATATTTGTTGAACAGCCGATAGTGGATAAGAGAAGAAATCCCATACAGTGCCTTACGAAAGTATTCATACCCCTTCATTTATTTTACACGTTTCGTTGTGTTGCAGCTTTAAATTACTTTTTTTCCCACATCAATCTACACTCCATACACCATAATGACAAATCACAAAACAGGTGTGTACCCATTTTGCAAATTTATTAGACATAAAAAACTGAAATGATTCCGCTGCATAAGTGTTCATACCTTTTCTGGGACTCTTGAATATGAGCTCAGGAGCACTCATATTGCTTGTAGATGTTATTACACTTTGATTGGAGTTAACCTGTGGCAAATTCACACTCATAAATGAGTGTGATTTGAAAAGGCAAACACCTCTCAATAAAAGTTTCAACAGCTGAAAATGCATATCAGAGCAAAAACCAAGGCCTTAAGTTCTAAACATCATGTTTGAAGGCCTGTAGAGCTCAGAGACAGGATTACATCAAGGCACAGATCTGGGGAAGAGTTTCAAAAAAAAAAAAATCTGCTGCACTGAAGGTTCACAGAAGCATGTTTGCAGAAGTTTGGAACAACTAGGACTCTTCCTAGAGCTGGCCTCCTTGCCAAACTGAGCAATTGATGGAGAACGGCCTTGGTTAGACTGGTGACCACGAAGCTGATGGTCACTCTTGTTGAGCTCCACAATCATATGCGCAGATGGGAGAAACCTACACAAGGACAGAAATCACTGCAATACTCCACTGATGTGGACTTTATGGCGGTGTGGCCAAACTCAATCCTCCACAGTGAAGACGCATGAAAGCCCTCTTGGAATTTTGCAACAAAGCACCTAAAGGAACCTCAGACTGTGAGAAACAAGATCCTCTGGTCTGATGAACCTCAATTCCAAGCATCATGTTTGAAGGAAACCAAGCATTGCTCATCACCTGCAGAGTACCATTAAAAAAGTAAAGTGTGCTGGTAGCAGCCTCATGCTGTGGGTTTTTTTTTTTTCAGTGGCAGAGACTGAGGGGCTTGTCAGAGGAGAAGGAAAGTTCAGTGCACCAAAAAATTGAGATAGCCTTAATTAAATTTCTGTACAGAGCATTCAGAACCTCTGACTGGGCAAAACCTTCCAACGGGACAGTGATCCTGGAAAAACCTGAAAATGTCTATCAACCCCTATCCAAGCTAACAGAGCTTGAGAGGTGAAGAGGTGAGGAGAAGAAAGGCAGATAATTGCCAAATGCAAATATACCAAACTTGTCGCATCATATACAAAAAAAACTTGAGGCTGTAAAGGTGCTTCAAGTAAGTACTGAGTTAAGGATATGAATACTTATGCAATGTACTTATTTAAGTGTTTTATTTTTAACAAATTTGCAAAGTTGTCACAAGTCTGTTTTGTGCTTTGTCATTATGATGTATGAAGTGTAGAATGATAAACAAGTAATTTAAATCAGTTTAACATAAGGCTGCAACATAAAATGTTAAAAAAAAAATAAATAAATAAATGAAGGGGTATGAATACTTTTGCAAGACACTTAAAAGATTTAAAATAAGCCAAATCCACATATTATTATTATTTATTTTTTTTTTTACGTATGACAAGCTCTAAAACAAAAACATTTCAAAAATCCTTCTCCTAATCCTTCAGTAAATCTTGAAAAACGGGAATAGTCTCAGGGCCTTTAAATATTGCTGCACAGAATAAACATAGATACAGCACCTATCAGGATTGAATGTTTTATTTATTTGTTCAAATACACGTATACATATTGTATTTAGAACTACAGATCAGCAAACTCCTGTACACTACATTTAGTAATTCTACTACAAGCATGGCTTTAGTACAGAAATTAAGCCTGTAGCATATGCTTCTCTCTGTCTCAGATACAACAAGGCCGAAGCGAGATTATGAGGTGGACGGGAGAGACTACCATTTTGTAGTGTCCAGAGAGCAGATGGAGAGAGATATACAGGAGCACAAGTTCATCGAGGCAGGCCAGTACAACAATCACCTGTATGGAACCAGTGTGCAGTCTGTCAGAGAGGTGGCGGAAAAGGTGAGATCCAGATTTATTTCTCACCATAGGACGTGTTTTATTACCATCACAAAATGTTGCATTTACCAGGCCAGGCCAAAAAAAAAAAACATTGTTTACATAAGGTTAATTGAAAATAAGGTTATTGAAGAATGGAGCTAAGCATTGTTTCTGGGGAAATCGGCACAATATGTATGATGCACCTGCACAACTGCTGACAACATAGGGCTTATAATGCATAACATGCATCTTTATTGCTTACTGTATGGAAACACTGTCTTTGGTGCTCTCCTCAGGGCAAACACTGCATTCTAGATGTATCAGGCAACGCCATAAAGAGACTGCAAGTGGCTGTGCTTTACCCCATCGCTATCTTCATCAAACCAAAATCAATGGAGAACATCATGTGAGTAAAAAACAAGGAATGAAAGTAGTATTTACAAAGATCATTGTGTATTTACAACAGATTGACAAACATTTCCGTGGTACTGATAGATTAGGTGGCATATCTACTGGAGTCTTCCACTCTACTGTATTTGCCATTGTGTCATATGCTATAATCTGTACTCAGTCAAACTCTTTAGGGTGCAGTTAAATCTACGTTTTTTCTCAAAAAAGTTATTTCTGTCCCCTGCAAGCAATGCAGTGTGTATGGAACAAATATAGCAGTATGCTTTAATGCTGTTTGCTCTCTCCTCAGGGAGATGAATAAAAGACTGACAGAGGAACAAGGCAGGAAGACATACGACAGAGCCATGAAGCTGGAACAGGAGTTCATGGAGCACTTCACAGGTCTGTTTGCACGTGTGACTCTCATATAGACATCAAGACAGCAGCTAAGCCGAACTCGCATTTCTGATTTTACAATGCATTATATATGTAACATTGACAAGGTCATGATTTTTCCCTCAGAACACAAACAAACTGATTGAATGTACTGTAGAGAGAGATGGAGTTGTGTTAATAATTATTAGGCCCTTGGTGCTGAAAATAAGTGCCAAGAAGGCTGTGGAAATAAATCTGCATTGTTTATCCTTGTGGTCTGTCATTCAAAATATTTACAAAAGTTTCTTATGGCCATGGCAGAAACTTCATTTTGTGCTCAGAGACCCATTTTTGTGTTGATTTTGATGTTTGGTTTGGACCATTGTCCTGATTGATGATCCAAACATCCAATCAATTATAAGATTTCTAGCAGAAGCAGTCAGGTTTTGATTTTTCATCTGTTGGTATTTGATATAATCCATGATGCCATTTTTTAAATTTGAAACCCTTCCAAGCAATTTGTGGTGATGTATGTAGGTGCTGTTTGAAATATTTTTGAACTGACTTCAGCTAAATAACAACATGAAACTACTGTCTTTCAGAGCCGCTTACAGCAGAATCTCAACTGTCCCCATAACTGAGTTTCCGCAATTGCTTCTGCTATTTCCTGTTTATTTCTTTGAGGCTGCTGTGATACAGTCTGTATTGCATAAAGCGCTAAGAAAATAAAGAAGACTTGATGGTAACACTTTATAATAAGGTTTAATAGTTAACAACATTAGTTAACCTGAACTAAGAATAAACAATACTTCTACAGCGTTTATTAATATTCCTTAATGTTAATTTCAGCATTTACTAATGCATTATTAAAAATCACAAGTTGTGTTTGTTAAAGAAGTAGTTCACTTCTAGAACAAAATTTACAAATAGTGTACTCACCCTCTTGTCATCCAAGATGTTCATGTCTTTCTTTCTTCAGTCGTAAAGAAATTGTTTTTTAAGGAAAACATTTCACGATTTCTCTCCATATAATGGACTGATATGGTGCCCTGAGTTTGAACTTCCAAAATGCAGTTTAAATGCAGCTTTAAAAGGCTCTAAACAATCAAGGAAGAAGGGTCTTATCTAGCCGCATGATCTGTTATTTTCTAAAAAGAAATTTCTATACTTTTTAACCTCAAACGCTCATCGTATCTAGCTCTGTGTTCAAACTGGGGAGCACCATAGAAGTCTATTATATGGCGAGAAATCCTGAAAATCCTCAAAAAACATAATTTCTTTACAATTGAGTAGTAGTGAGTAGTGATTGACCGATATTGATATTTTTTTTTATTACCGATGCCGATTATTTGCATAATTATGTGCCTGATAACTGATATGCAGAACTGATATTTATTTACTGTTATAAAGTAAATCAGTGACTTCGTGAAGTAAGTCCATACTTCACTTTGGTTTTTCCTCCTTTCAGTCATCTTAAAAAGTGTTGAAAATTAGCAGTCTTTCATGTTAAATTTAATCTTCATATTACCACAACAAAAACATTTTTTTAATAAAACGCATCAGCTTTAACACTAATAAGCAAAATAAATGTAGAATGTTTTCAAATGGAGAAAATAAATAAAGGACAGGAGTCATATCAGCTTCGTTTTAAACTACAGTTTATAAGCTGTTTGATAGGCTAAAGAGTGAAGAACTCACTGGATAATGTTAATTCACTGAATAATATTCTCTGGAATATTGGAATATAACAAACAAAACATCGTATTTTATTGTATTTCTGAACTGGTATGTTATATCAGAATTACTAATATTGTTTTTGTCGTTCTGTTCTGAAATGCCTGCTGAGGGCGCAGTTCATCTATGCATTTACATAGAAGTATACTCAAACTGTGATCGCTGGCGAAGATAATAAATCATTTCCATAGAGTTGTATATATTTAGAAGTGTATTAGAAAAACTAGATAAAAAAGTTTGTCAAGACAAACTTTAAGTTGGCTTGAGAAAGCCGGACCAGAAAGTTTGAAAAAGTTTAAAAAGTTTGAAAAGTTTGAAAAGTTAAGAAGTTTGAAAAGTTTAAATAGTTTAAGAAGTTTAAAAAGTTTAAGTTTTAAGTTTGGATGGTTTTCAGTCTGAAATATTTAGAAGTTTTAAAGTTTGAATGTAGTCTTAGCCGGTTGCTAAGGTACCCAGGATGGTTGCTAAGGTGTTGCTATGCCGTTGCTAGGGTATCCACGGTGGTTGCTAGGGTGTTGCTATGCAGTTGCTATGGTAACCTAGGGCGGTTACTAGAGTTACTAGAGGTTCTTGGTACCAGGGTGGTTCTTAGGGTGTTCTATGCAGTTGCCAAGGTAACTTGGGAGCAGGTACAGGGTGGTTGCTCGTTGCTAGGGTGGTTGCTAAGGTGTTCTTTGCTGTTCTTGGAGGTATCCAGGATGGTTTGCTAGGTGTTACTATCAGCTGTGGTTGAACAGGGTGGGTGTGTTCTTGCGGTTGCTAGAATTTTCGGGGTGGTTGCTAGGCTGGTTGCTAAGGTATCCAGGGTGGTTGCTAGTGTGTTGCTACTCAGAATTGGTTTGCTAAGTGTTGCTTTCTAGCGTAACTAACTAGGGTGTTGCTATCGCGGTTGCTAGGGTACCCAGGGTGTTGCTATGCGTTGCTTTGAATTTTCGGGGTGGTTGCTATAGGTTGCTAAGGTTTCCAGGGTGGTTGCTAAGGTGTTGCTATGCCGTTGCTAGGGTACCCAGGGTGGTTGCTAGGGTGTTGCTATGTGGTTGCTAGAGTAACTGGGGTGGTTGCTAGGGTGGTTGCTAGGCTATTACTAGTTGTCACAGATCATTGCTATGGAGTGTTATAGAGTTCTTAGCATGTTCTTAACCTGATTTAGCACTTAGCTAATCACTTTTAGCATGTAGGTATTCACTGCTAGCATGACTAGCATCTTAAGGATTCCCACTTGCTAGCATGAGTCAAAAGAACCAAGTCCCATGTCTCTATGATGTTCTGATGTAGAGATATAGGACTTGCTAAATGGTTGCTAGGGTAATCTGTTTGGTTGCTAGGGAGTGGCTTGAAAGCTGCCAATGATGACACACCAAAGGCTGCCTGCCAGTATGAATGATATAAAGCAACCCCCTTGTCTCTATGACATTCAGATTTGAAGATATGTCTGTGTGGGTTTGGGTTGCTAGGGTGCTAGATAGATAGATAGATAGATAGATAGGGTTAGATAGATAGATAGATAGATAGATAGATAGATAGATAGATAGATAGATAGATAGATAGATAGATAGATAGATAGATAGATAGATAGATAGATAGGGTTAGATAATAGATGATAGATGATAGATAGATAGATGATAGATAGATAGATAGATAGATAGATAGATAGATAGATAGATAGATAGATAGATAGATAGATAGATAGATAGATATAGATAGATAGATAGATAGATAGATAGATAGTAATGGTTAGATGATAGATAGATAGATAGATAGGGTTAGATAGATAGATAGATAGATAGGGTTAGATAATAGATAGATAGTAATGGTTAGATGATAGATAGTAATGGATAGATAGATAGATAGATAGTAATGTTAGATAGGGTTAGATAATAGATAGATAGACAGATAGATGAGTTTCAATGAGTTTGAATGGATTAGAAATACAGTACATAGAAGGGAAGCTTGATTGAGTCTCAAAGGATTCTGGGAGTTTTGACAGTTGGAATTTGAAAAGTGCTGGCTCATTTGAACATTCCGTCAATGTAAGTCTATGGGATTTTTCCCAAATTTAATCGTCATTTTTAGGAAAACCGTAAGTCCGATCAGTTAGAAAAGATATAGCAACTAACTTCAGATCAGTTTGAAGATCTGGGCTGAGTTTGGAGTTTGTAGAGTTAAAGCTCTAGGAGGAGTTAGAGTTGATAATTTAGTCTCAGAAGAAGAATAAGAAGAAGAAGTTTAAATAGCATATCAGTAAGTTGGCTTTCTCAAGCCAACTTAATAATGGTTATATAGTTAATATAATTGAGGGTGTTTTAAACAAGTGAATCTGGTTAAAAGTTACATGCGGTGGTCATCAACCCGGTAAGTGAACAACAAAATGAAAGCGACTCCACGAGACGAATGATTAGCATAGACAACAGAGAGAATTAAATTCAGTGCTTTTATTTTCAACATGCACGCATGGCTGTATTATTTAATAATTCATGCAAAGTTACGTTTATTGGGACGGGACTTCTTATGACGGTTTAAGCCTATACATGACTCCGACTTCATGAGACTAATGAGCATACAACAGAGAGAGAATTAAACTCACCGCTTTAATTTTCAACATATTATTTAATTCAGGCAAAGTTATGTTTATTGTGACGGGACTTAATTTACGCGACTGTATGTTCGTCTCTATTTCCAAGCTGCATAAGCCAAGCTGCATAAACTAGCTACATATCAGGCTTTTATGTATCACATCTAATATAAGCATTAATGGCTGTTATATTAATAAATAAATGTTATGTAAATAAAGTGTTACAGCAAAGCAAGAAAGTAGGCTATGCTTTACCTTTGCACGCCATTGTTGTTGGGTCTCCCCTCAGGCGCGCTGCATGCGCGCAATTCTCAAAACACCCACAAGATGGCGGCGTTTATCTGTGAATCCGATATTACAAAACCCATAACCGATTATGGTAAAATGCTTAAATATCGCGAAAATATCGGTAAATCGATATATCGGTCGATCTCTAGTGGTGAGTACATTATCTGTACATTTTTGCTCTGGAAGTGAACTACTCCTTTAACATTAGTTAATGCACTGCAAACTAACATGAACAAACAATAAACAACTGTATTTTTCTTAACTAACATTAACAAAGATTAATAAATACTGTAATAAATGTAGTGTTCGTTGTTCGTTTGTGAAAGTTAATACCGACTTGACTATTAATTGCATTAATGCATTAGATATTTTCTTATACTTTCTGTGTTGTGAAGCTCAACATTTTTTTTTTGCTACAAATCAGAACTATTTCTTTGGTTTTAATCATTGTGATGGATGACTAAGGGACTTTAACCTTTGTGTTAACATATATTATACACCTGTAAAAAAGGAAGTGATGTCTGGACAATTTGAATTTTTTGAATGAAAGATCATAAGGATAAACAATGCAGATTGAAAGATTGAATATAACACATTTTGTATTTGTAAACCATAATTTAAAAAAATCTAATCTCTATATGACTGCTGGCAGTTTGGGGTGTTTTATTCTTAACGTTGTCCCTCACTGTGATCATCTCTGCATTGCAGCTATTGTTCAGGGGGACACTTTGGAAGAGATCTACGATCAAGTCAAGCAGATAATTGAGGAACAGTCTGGGCCATACATATGGGTACAGTCCAAGGAGAAACTATGAAAGCCTTCAGGAGTTTATCATCCCCCCCTTTCTCTGCCTGGTTAATTTATTGATTCTGTAATTTTTTTTTTTCTTTTCTTTTTGGTAATCTCAGTTGGGCTTCTCCATCTGACAGAATTCACTCAACAGATTAATTCCTTAATCCAGCATTCTTCAGTCTCTGTTCAGTCCTGTATCTTCACCTCCCACTTCTAGTTCCTCAGTAGCTATTTCGAAAGAGAAGATGATCTGTCCTCCTCAGATCTTTACTGCTTCCATGCTTACAGAAAGCAAAGCTATGCCAGACCAGCATCTGTTTTCCAGGGGTTTTGAAACGGTACAGTTCCTTAATGTTTAAGGGAGGTTACTTTGTAAGGACAAAGACGGCGATCTGGATTTTCTGACACAAGTCTCTTTTCATTTTACCTATTCTATTCTGTGTTCTTTTTGTGTAAATGGTAACGTGGAGCTCAAGGCATCTCAGGCATCGGATTCATGAAAATGGTGAGAAACACAAAAAAGCAAAACTTTGCACGTTGTAGCTTTTACGACCAGGTGTTCTTCTGCCCTTCTTTCTCATTGTTCATTTCCACCGTAGTCCCGTATGTTCCACACGTTCATCGTTGTTGATTTACTTCTTTTACTTCTCCCTTGACTGTTGTATTGGCATGCTTATTGTTCTCCTCATTCTGATCTGCGTCTGCGTTATGGAGCCATTGTGTTTAGATGATGTCCCGCTGCACAGGTGTAAAACGTGTGCCGCCACTGTTAGAATGTCGGAGTCTACAATCAGTGTCTTACACAGAGTACGTGTTTTCAACACTTTGATTTACATTTAGGAAAGTCTGCCATTTGTAAGGAACTGATATTTTTAAGAGGCAATAAAATGCCACCGCATATGTGGAAGAAATTTATTGTACAATAAGATCTTAACAGATATTTAACCCTCCATAAACTGCCTATTTTGTTATAATAAAAGTCTATATTGAGCTTTACTTAAGCACTATTATAATGGGAGTTATTTTCTTGACACCGTAAAATGTATATTAGAGCAAGAGATTTAAAAAAAAAAAAATAGTATGAATATATATTTTTTTTCTTCCTTTTTCTGTTACCACCCTTTATTTTCCTAAACTGAATCAAATGACATGATGCAGGGCAGCGAGGGGAATGCGGAGAACACAGAGCCTAGTTCTGTCTCTTGCTCCTCTCTGCCCACCATTTCAATATCATCTGCTCCAAGTGTGCTACATCAGAGTCATTACATGTGAAGAAGAACGCTGTATCCGTCCCCTCTCTCAGACACAAACCGTCTCAGCTGGAAGAAGAGCTTCACAGGGCTGATGAAGCTTTGGCGCAGGGCTGATGTTGTCCAGCTAGAAGCTCCACAGAGACTCCTTTTTTCTAAATCTGTCCAGGAGAGGGGGTCTTGCCTGCTCTTCCTACGACATGATTGTTTTCTATACTAAGACTGCTTGTTCTACCACCTCACCACCTCTGCTTTTTGGGGACATTTTGGGACTGGAAAAAAAGAAACATGTAAATAATCTACTGATCCGATTCATTCCATTGATCAAAAACGAACAAGAGAATGGCTAATTCAAGAAAAATAAAACAAAATCTTTCTCATACAGCACAGTGCTGGTGTGAGTCTTCCTTCAGATGGAGGGCTTCAGTATATTTATAAGGTGTGACATTTTAATTTTTTATTCTGTACACATCAATGCACTTCTTAAAAGCTGTCATATTGATTATGGCCAATTGTTATTTTGTGAGGCCATTTATGACACTTTAAAGGGATAGTTGACTCCAAAAATTTAAATTCTGTCATTTGCTCATCCTCATGTCATTCCAGACCTGTATGATTTACTTTCCCTTGTCGACATGAAAAAAAAAAAAAGATTATTTGATTATTTTTTGAGAACACATTCATACTGTATAATAGAAGTCACTAAAACTGTTAATTTACTGATGTTCTTCCAAATATTTTAATTTCAAATAAGAAACTAAGTACTACAGGTTTGAATCGACAGGGTGGTGAGTAAATGACAGAACTTTCCAACACACTCTCATGACATTTAAAAACTATTTTAAATGTTGGCGAATTAATGGCTAATTCAGGGCACTCCAACCCTGCTTCTGTATAGCTATAGTCCTGCAAAGTTCAGCTCCAACTTAAATCAGATACACCTGAACTAGCTAATGGTTTAAGGTAAGGTCATTTTAAAATTACAGGTAGGTGTTTTGGAGCAGGGTTGAAACCGAAGTCTACAGTACAGTAGCTCTCCAGAGTCGGAGACCACTGGGCTCATTCGAATCTGATCTCAAATACGAATTGCTTAGTTCCCGCTGATGGGTAAATTTAGAGTTGACACACAACACACACACATACATACTGTAGTCTATATTTGAAGTGGATCGGGACAATTTTGATGAAAGGTTTTGATCCACTTAAAATGTTGACTACTATATATGAAGAGTTCAGATGCAAAAGCCTATAAGTACATCTGACGTTTTTCTTTAAAATTAGCATTTCTTTCTGGCTACTATGTATAGGTTTCTATGGAAGTACTGGTACTTCTGAATGGGTTTAGGTGAAGTGAAGTGAAAGTACTTAAGAAACGTATACTATGTGTGGAAAGCTTTCACTCAGTGTCGTTATCTCATTTTTGACCAAGATGGCTTTTAGAGGCTTTTGCATTGCAACTCTTCATGTACATATAGTCAACATTTGAAGTACTAAGATAATAACAGGTATTGTTTTGATATTTTAGGACAACTTTAATAAAAGGTTTGATCCAGTTCGAATGTTTCTTACTATATATATATACATACATACATATATATATATATATATATATATATATACATATACATATACACACATATATATATATATATATATATATATATATATATATATTCATGCCACTTCATAAAATAGTTACACCTTTTCATGGTTACATATTTTGCGTTGCAATTTTTATTTTGGGGTGAAAGAAAAAACTTAATTACAGCATTGTCAGTCATTTAATTGTAGTTCTGTGTAAAACAAACAGTGAAGAACAGTAAAATATTCCAGAGCTTGTTTTTGCTAAATATCAACCCTACTGGGAATCCGCTTCTCCAGTGAAATCAAATGTATGAAATGGAAGGTTTTTTAGACTCCACGTAATATTCCACTTATGACAGTACATGCAGTATTTTTTTACATTGTTTGATGACTGCCTTATGTATTATGGAAACCCGTTTTCGCTTCAGAATAAAAACTAAAAAGAGGAGAATGTAAAGTTAAAGTTTAAAACAAACACCTTCTGAGATATAACGGTAACACTTTACAATAAGGTTCATTAGTTAACAACTTTAATTTACATGAACTAAGAATGAACAATACTCCTACAGCATTTATTAAAAGAACTGCATTGTTAAATTAGTTATTGCACTGGGAATTACAGTGCTCAACATTTGAAGTGGATTAATACATTTCATGAAAGTTGTCCTAAAACCAAAACAATACCCGTTCTTGTTTTTTGATCCACTTCAAATGTTGACTACTGTAAAATGAACAATGTATGTTTGACTGTATGTTTATTAACTAACGTTAAAAAAGATAAATAAATACTGTAATATAGCCTAATTGTTCATTGTTTGTTCATGTTAGTTAATACATTAACCTTAGTGTAAAGTCTTACCGATATAACGTCAATGAAATCACTTTTTTACTCTAAAGCGGTTAATTTTATAGTAACAAACTACATTTACTTTTTTGACAAAAAGGTCAAACATCATTCTTATGTCACGTTACACAACCGTCACATCTGCAGTACAGTCATGCTGTGAATTGGAGCTCATACAATTATTGTACGTTTAAAACGTCTTAATTTGAGTCTGGCTTCAAATGTTGTCAATAATGTGACACAGTTAATTCCACATCCTTCATTTATATCACAACAACAAGGCACTTCCAGTCATCCAAGCATCAATACCAACAATCTTACAGACTTTACAGTGATATTATATTTAATTTATTGATGGCCATAAAACCCCAGTCTTACAGTAGAATTTTCTCAATGAAGTCTTTAATGACGCTGTCCACATATTCACAAGTGGCATCGTAATACGCCATTAATATAAGGTTCACTCATTCAGCGCTTCTTCAGTCATTTTCTGTCTTTTATCTGTCTGTTGGCGTCCCTCATTCCCTCTTTCACCTCTTTCACAAACGTATCCCGCAGTCTTGTAGCTCTCCGACCCAGCTCTCCCACATCCCTTGGCATCTTTGATGTCTCCTCGCGTATCTGGCGAAAAGTCTCGGATCTGAGCAGCTTGGTCGAAGCGTCTTTCCCGGCGATCTGTGCTTTAGTGATGGCGAAGGCCGTGATCTGCGCCGCCCGTCTGATGGGTCGAGACTCTGCGAGCTTCTCCACCACTTGAGCGTTATTTATCAAAGCGTGAAAGATCCGCCGCAGCACCATTCTGAACCTGTCACAGATACCTACATTAGATTCCACTGATCTTAATTAGATTTCGTTTATATAGTTTAACCTAACATTTTCTTTACGTAAATAATAAATTACCTTCAAAGGTCCCCAATCGACTATTCTGCTAGCTACTAAGCAGGTCTTTTTCAACGCGACCCGGTGCCATAGGATTTGCATCTCCGTAGGGGGTTTACACACCACAGTGCCCTCTACAGGCGTGGGGAGTAATACATTTTAAATAGACAAACATGTTAGGAAAGTTAATTTCAATAACACTTTATAAACGTGTCCGTGCAGGTTGTGTTATTAAAAAAAAATAGTGTTTTTAATAGTTTTTTCAATCTCGCCATCACTTAAACAGTATTATGATTAGAACTTTGATCTGTTTGAAAAAAAAAACAAAAAAACAAAACAAAATATAACTGTATAACTAATAACTGTAGGCCAATTAATAATCTACTGACTGTTTTTTGTTTGTATTTCTATTAGCAATGCAATTCTAAGTGATTTAAGCCATTCATTTTACATTGGAGGCCCACATTTTAATTGATAAAAAGCTGTCTTTGTGAGCACGGTTTGTAGAGAGCTAGATAGTCTATCTCTTGGAAACACTTGTCAGCACGACGCACACATGTTGAATATGCTTCACTTCTAAGGGAATTGCATCATCTCTTGGGTTGGTCTTTTTACGTTGAGGTGGGCCGAATTAATGAACGTAGGCTACTTCTTCAGTGCTGACGGAAGCCAAGTTTATCCTCTGTCTTTATTTTTAGTTTTTCACCTCATAGCAATCCTTGCGAAGTTCAGCTTAAATCATAACCTGTTTATGCAAAAGTCATTCTTCTCAATGTTTTTTTCATGCTCAGTGCTCTTCATACCTTAGAGCAAATTTTCACTTGTTTTATGAAAATATCAACCAGATGATTTGTGTGGAGTACAAAAGAAGATTTTATTTAGTTTTTTCTGGCCATTTCAGTGAAGCATTATTTTTGTCCAAATTTAGTGGGACACAGTGTTGTTTTTTTTTCGTTTGAATAAATAAGCTTTCCACTGAAGTATGGTTTGTTAGGATATGACAATATTTGGTCAAGATACTTGAAAATCTGGAATCTGAGGGTGCTTAAAAAAAAAATCAAAATACTGAGAAAAAATGCCTTAAAGGAGAAGTCCACTTCCAAAACAAAGATACACATATAATGTACTCACCCCCTTGTCATCTAAGATGTTCATGTCTTTCTTTCTTCAGTTATAAAGAAATTGTTTTGTGAGGAAAACATTTCTGCATTTTTCTCCATATAATGGACTGGTATGGTGCCCTGATTTTGATCTTCAAAAAGGCAGTTTAAATTTGGCTTCAAACGATCCCAAATGCAGTTGTAAATCATCCCAGCTGAGGAATAATGGTCTTATCTAGAGAAACGATCGGTTATTTTCATTAAAAAAATACAATTAAAATACTTTTTAATCTCAAACGCTCATCTTGCCTTTCTCTCCATGAACTCTGGCTAATTCTGGCTAATGACAGTTAGGGTATGTTGAAAAACTCTGATCGTATTTTCTCCCTCAACTTCAAAAATCATTTCAAAATCATCCTACATCACTGCAGAAGTTCCAACCTTTGCAAAGTGAACATGCAAAGAAGATCAAACACTCTTGACAAAAAAGGTAAAACAGCGATATTGGATGATTTCGAAGTTAAGGGAGAATGTGAGATGCAAGTTTTTCGACATACTTTAACTGTCATGAACCGGAACAAAAACAGTCCAAGCAGAGTAAGACAAGATGAGCGTTTGGCATTAAAAAGTATATATTTTTAATAAAATCGATTGTTACGCTAGATAAGACCCTTCTTTTTTTTGGCTGGGATCATTTACAACTGCATTTGGGATCGTCTGAAACCGCATTTAAGCTGCATTTTAGAAGTTCAAAATCGGGGCACCATAGCAGTCCATTATATGGAGAAAAATGCTGAAATGTTTTCCTCAAAAAACATAATTTCTTTACGACTGAAGAAAGAAAGAGTAAATTATTTGTAAATTGTTGTTCTGGAAGTGGAGTTCTCCTTTAATATGCTAATGATTTTTGACATAAAAGAAAAATCGATAATGTTGACCATTATAGTGTATTTTTGGCTATTGCTACAAATATGCCCGTGCTAGGGTCACAAATATGTTTGTAATTACACATTTTAATAAAGTTGCGATTACATACAGTACGTTTAAAAAATATTAACATTAAATGTAAAGTTGAATAACATTTTATAGTTAAAATTATCAAGTACTTTACAAGTGCTATAGTATGTTAGTCAACACTGAAAAATAAGTACATTTCCTTTAAGCAGTGTAAAAGATTTAAAGCATTTAATTATTTGCTTTATTGAAAAGTACATTTTTAACCACTGTCATAAAAAACTGTCAAAATATTGTCTTTTTTTAGCATAAATGAGTACACCCCCTCTGCATAAATATAAAATTTGTATTTTCTTACTGATCACTAATATATTTCATGGAAGGATTTCCAAATTGAAATGTATTAAACATATAGTTACTAAAAACAAAAATATATGGCAATATTTTCTGTAAGATAAGTAAATTAGCCAATTTTGTTTAAATGACGGATTACAGAAATGAGTACACCCTATTAATTCAGCAAATGTATAATATTCTAGTACTTAACATGTCCTCCATAATTTCAAGTATACTGCTCTGACCCTTCTTGGTACTGAGTGTACAAGGTAATGACAAAATGCCACATCTGTCCTGTTTAACTCCTGAGGACGACCTCCTTAAATGCCCTGGTCTTTAATGAGGAGTTTTGCTCAGGTTGACTCTACAGAATCCCCCACAGCTGCTCAAGAGTGTTAAGATTGAGTGAAATACATGTCCACTGAAGGATTTTCACCTTGGGAAAATAAATTGTCGTGCTGAAAAAATGCCCAACAATGCAGGGAATGAGGAGAGGGTAGCATCTTCTGTTTCAGGTTTTTGTATTAAATCACACAGTGGTGGGCAAATTGATGAGCACTCATACATCCCTGTAGAAGAGCTTTACTACCACTGAACATTACCAGTGTTGGGCAGTAATGCATTACTTTGTAACACGTTACTGTAATTTGATTATTTTAATTTTAGTATTTTAACGCATTATAATTATAATGTCCAAATTAGTAATTAGAGTATAGTTACAAGCATGCGTTACCGCTGCGGTACATAATTGCCGTCAGAATGTGATTTATCATGTAGATTATAAAAAGGGTGTTGGCTAGCACATTCGACGTCCTTTACCTGAGAACTACTTTGACTGCAGTGCCTGTGAGGCGGATACTACCAGTGAAAACATACATGGAGAGAGAAAGCATGCATATCTGAAACAAATTAATTGCTATTCATGCATTGCACAAAAGCAACAAGAACAACTTTACAAAACAAAAACGATTAACAGGCGTAAGCACAGGCAGAGTTTTTATTTATAACATGTGTTTGCAGCGTAGAACAATGTTGATTACTAAAATGCAATGGACAATCAGAGAATTCTATCACCGCTCGAAATGCCGTGCATTCTGTAACCACGCACGCAGCAGCCTATTGCTTTTAGTTAAAATAACAGCGGTTTGTGAATGTTGATGCTTTAACAACAAATATTTTATCGGAGCATTTATGCTGGGATGTTAGGCAAGGCAACACACACAATTTCACGTAAATTTCGTGGATGTACAGAAAAAAAGTAATGTAACCAGTAATGTAACTAATTACTTTTGAAATAAAGTAATCAGAACAGTAATTTGATTACTTTTAAAAGGAGTAATCAGCAATCAGTAATTTAATTACATTTTCAGAGTAACTTGCCCAACACTGAACATTACTGTGGGAACCAGGCACTTCTCACTGTACTCCTCTTCTCAGCATCAGAACACTTTGGATGCTTTTGGCTCTGAAATGATTGACTTGGTCTCTTGAGATCAGAGTATGGATTCCCAGAAGTCTGCATTTTGTAAATATGGGCCTTGGTGTCACTCTTTTCCAAAGTGTCACTCTTTTAATAGCTTTTGCCGGCTCTGAGACACTCGCATGTTATTTCTCCAGCTCTTTTTCTAGCAAAAATTCACTCATCACTAAATGAAAACTTAAAGTAAAGACAAGTCCATTGTTTTTGAATGTCGTTACTTCTGCTATATTATTACACTTAAAACAATATTTGCTCTTCCTCTTGTACCATTGTTCTCTTTTATGCTAATAAATAAGTCCACTGGCAGTTCTCTCCCAAGTGTTTCCAGTGTTGCCAGCATTAAGTCTGAGTATGATTCAGTAGACTATATAACACTTTTGATTGTCAGGAAATTACTTGTCTTAAAAAGTTTTGGTTTAATATACTTAGCTGTTGATCAAAAACTGCTTTAAACTCATTTTTGCAACACAACAAAAAACCCTAACATGTCTTTTAAGTAGAAAATAATTGCTGAAGTTTTAGATGGGATGTATTAATTTATGCTGTACACTGTATTTTAAATGGGCTTTTATGTAATTAATGCTACAAATTGAATACAATTTGTGCATATACAAATTTAAAAAATATACTTTTAAAATTGAAAGGGTCATGAGTCTGATCGCTTAAAGTAATAGCACACTCTCCTCAACAAGATTTGAAATGCCATTGTGCAGGAGGGGTTATGTGCAAAAGGGTTAAGGGTTTGTTCAAATCCCTAACATTAAATATAAGCATCAGTAATAGTGATAGTCACCTTTGCTAACACTACTCCTGATAAAAAGTTGCAGCTAAGACTGTACATTTTAAGATAATAATAAGCCACAATAGTTAAATGAACAGATGGTGTGGTTAGATAGAAAGTATGTGAGTGAGGAAAACATAGACAAAGTGTGGCTAAATACTAAAGGTGCACTTCTGCCTACTTCAGCTGCAACAGCCAAACAGGAAAACCTTTAAATAAGAATAATTTTGCTGCTGAACAACGCTGTATTCACATGCTCGCATGCACTTTCCATTAAACTCCATGAACTCAGTGTGAAGTTTCAGCATGTCATTGTGGTCTCACATTTACTGTAACAATAACACTTTCTGCTGTGAGTGAAACACTCACACAGATTCACCTCTGACCAAACCAAACATAAAGAAATTGAAATGTTCTTCACGACAAAATATCGCTTAATGGAATCACTCCTATCAGATAACAGACTGAGCAACACTGTTTCTTCCTTCAAGTCGACAACCTTTTTTTCAAAGAATAAAACAAATATTCTTAAACTTCCCATATTTTAATTTGTCACTTGTTTTGAATATTTTGAAGAATATACTAGTGGCTCTTTCCATGAAATTACTGGAGCTTTCAAACTTCAAAAAGGACACCATGAATATCATAAAAGTAGCCTAATCCACTCATGTGCTATAATTCATTCAGTCATACAGATTTAAAAAAAAAAACAAGTCAGACCTGCATTGTTTAGTCAGACCTGCATTGTTTTCTGCTCCATCTGCTATAGCTGTTTAAATAATAGATTAGATTGCAATATGAGAAAACTGCAGTTGAGGTGGAATCAAGGGTCAGGGAAGGGCAGAGTGTCTTCCATTATTCTCTCTCTCTCTCTGATCTCATTCTCGTTGTGTGCCAAACCTCTCCCCCTGCGTGTGAGACCCTGATAACAGGATCTTCTGAGAAAGCTAGGAAGTCCTTTCAGGCTTTGGGTGTGTGCCTCACCAAAAAGACGCGCGAAAGGATTGTGTGCAATAATGTGTGTGTGCAGCTGCTGTAGGAAAAGTTCATACTTGAGGTGTGCGGCCATGGTGGGTATCTGAAGCTGAAGGTCATGGTGTTCTGCAGCTTGTCAGCTGTGTCTGGTGCTCATATCCAATACACGAAGGCCTTGAAAAGAGTCCACCACAGCTGTGCATCACATGCAGTACAAGAGAAAACACTGCTAGCCTTCAGCTAGTTGCACGTCAAAAGTTAAAAGTGGATGTAATTTATGGTTTAGTTAAAAAAAAAGACATCAAAAACTAAGTGTAGCCAGCTATTATACATGAAATAATTATTATGCTGTGTGTTATATATTGTGATTTGTAACATTATTTTGAGTGGACTCTGATTTGAGTTTTATGAAGAAAAAAAAAGTTAAAATAACATGACAACTCGGCATTAAGTAACATAACGTAACATTTGGCTTCCATTACTAAAGCACATGGTATCAAATAATTAAAATGTATTAACCCATTTTATTTATTTATATTTATTTTATTTATTAATAAAGAGCAACAGACATTAAGTAAATATTTTTATTATATGTGACCCTGGCCTGGACCACAAAACCAGTCATGAGGGTCAATTTTTTGAAATTGAGATTTATACAATATCTAAAAGCTGAATAAATAAATATTTGTCTGGAATACAACTATTTGAAAATCTGGAATCTGAGGGTGCAAAAAAATCTAAATATTGAGAAAATCGCCTTTAAAGTTATCCAAATAAAGTTCTTAGTCAGAAAGTGTTAATATATCAAAAAGTGTTAAAATATTAACGGTAGGAAATTTACAAAATATTGTCATGGAACATGATCTTTACTTAACATGCTAATGATTTACTTAACATGCTAATGATTTTTGATAATTTTGATAATTTTGACCCATACAATGTATCTTTGGCTATTGCTACACATATACGCATGCTACTTATCACTGGTTTTGTGGTCCAAGGTCACATATTTTATTATTTAATATGACATTATGTTATACATTTGATGGATTTCTCCCTATAACCCTATACTTTCAAATGCTGTAAATGGTAATGCAGTGAAATGGAATACTTCCTCATAATTAGTTTGTTTGAGAACCCGCAGATGACCTCAGATGGAGAATGAAAATGGTTTACGTGTTGCTCTGCAGGTTTAGGATCTGTTGGCAGATGTTTATGTGATAAGTGTGTGTGAATGTTGCACAGGTGGGTGAGGATGAGACTTGTTATGAGGGTGAGATGTGTTATGAGTTTCTTTGACTGGTTCATCCTCTGATATCCTGCCTCAATACTCTCACAGATTCTGCAGCAATGTT
This sequence comes from Labeo catla, assembly GCA_012976165.1. Taxonomy (NCBI): domain Eukaryota; kingdom Metazoa; phylum Chordata; class Actinopteri; order Cypriniformes; family Cyprinidae; genus Labeo; species Labeo catla. The sequence continues at coordinate 125,351 of VONZ01000910.1, read as the reverse complement.
TACTATCAAACAGAGCAGTGGGGGATGTATTTGTTTTTGAGTATTTATCTATTGATCTGCTTGTCTAAAGGCAGACATGGAATTAACTTTGATAGAATGAAAAATTGCAGTAATACCGTGAGAGTATCAGAAGCACTTGTGTGGACATGAATTTTATTTCATGGGAAAAGGTGAAGAAACGAGAAAACCAAACCAGCATGCTGTCGAACAGCAGGGCAGTACATGCAGTCTGTATATCAGTGATTTACTGAAACTAATTCAGAGTCTGGGTAGAAGGAAAAGACTAAGGTGTACACATAAATAACATTTCACTGTCCTTTTGTTCTGTAAAGACTTGTTGCAAATAAATAAAGCACTCTGAAAGAAAAGATGTCTGCTCACAAAACATTTGTTACCGCTTTCTTCCATTTCACTGACAAAGTACACAACAAAATCTCTTTATTGTGATTATCCTCATGAAGAAAAAGTTATCACACATTGGTTGTTTATAAAAGCTGGAAGAAATGGCTCAGCTGAGCACCAGAAATGGAGGGATTCACTCTAAATCACAGCAATAGGTAATTAGAGGCATAAATCATAGACCACCCATTGTGTCTGAGATTGTAAAGAAACCTGCTTTGGTGTCTTGCACAAATGGGTTTCCCTAATACTAGCAACATAATAGTGGATAAAAGAGACTTATGAAACATAAGTCACTCTAAACAATAATCAGCAATAACAGCATTATTGCTATCTACAAAATGAAATAAACAAATAAAACTAACTACATAAATAAAATCAAATTTAAAAAAGAAAGATTTGGATGTGGATGCATTTCTGATATTATCATTGTGCCCTTGAGCAAGACTTAAAAGAACACTGCACTTTTTTTGAAAATAGGCTAATTTTTCAACTCCCCTAGAGTTAAAAATTTGAGTTTTACCATTTTTCGAATCAATTCAGCTGATCTCCGGGTCTGGCTGTAGCACTTTTATCATAGCTTAGAATCTGATAAGACCGTTAGCATCCCACTTAAAAATTACCAAAGAATTTTTATATTCTAGGCCGATATGACTCTCATTCCGACGTAATAATCAAGGAACTTTACTGCCATACCATGGGTGCAGCAGGCGCATTGATATTACGCTGCGCCTGAAAATAGGCTAACTTCCGTCAACATAATCAACGTGACCACCTGCTTGCACAAGGAGACTGTAGGTGCGTTTATGTTGCGTTCACGCCATATCGTAATTACCGTAATTTTGAGATGACAACATGTGACGTTCTACTCGGAGCTGTACACTGTAAAAAATAAAAAACACAATTTGTTGAGTCAGCTTAAAGTAATTTGTTACCCTGCTGCCTTAAAATTTTAAGTTGAGTCAAGTAAAATAAGCTTAGTCAACTTGAAATGTTAAGTTTTACTAAGTAACAACTTAAATATTTGTGTTTGCTAAACTTAACAGAAGTAACCCAGCTGCCTTAAAATTTGAAATTGATTCAACTCAAATATCTAAGTTGTCACTTAGTATAATTTAACATTTTAGGTTGAATAAACTTTTTTGAGTTGACTGAACTTAAAATTTTAAGGCAGCCAGGTTACAAATTATTTTAAGTTGACTCAACAAATTATTTTTTACAGTGTAGGTACATTCACGCCATATCAGAATTCCCGTAATTACGAGCTTCCAACTTGTAAAAAGCGTTCACGTCTTCTTAGAACTCGTAATTACAACTTGTGAATTGGGAGTCTTCTGAGAGCTACGACTTGTACCACATGACCGCTGTACCACCTGACCAGTGTAGGCTCTGTTTAGGCGTTGATAGCGAACGGCTCAGAGTAGAACGTCACATGTTGTCATCTCAAAATTACAGGAATTAAGATATGGCGTGAACGCAGCATGTTCACATCCTTAGACTCGGAATTGTGCTTTTCAGTGGCAACACTATCAACGCCTAAACAGAACCTACGTTGGTCAGGTGGTACAGCGGTCATGTGGTACAAGTCATAGCTCTCAGAAGACTCCCAGTTCACAAGTTGTAATTACAAGTTCTACGAGGATGTGAACACTTTTTACAAGTTGGAATCTTGTAATTACGGGAGTTCCGATATGGCGTGAACACACCTTTACTCCATATCGGAATTCCCGTAATCTGAAAACTACGACTTGTACCATATGACCGCTGTACCACCTGACCAACTAGTGTTGCCATAGAAAAAAATTATTCTGAGTCTGAGGACGTAAACAGCTCTGAGTAGAATGTCACATGTTATGCTGCCTTCACGCCATGCCGTAATTACCGTAATTCCGAGATGACATTTTACTCATAGCTTTCCATGTTGTCGGACTCGGAGGTAGCGCCTAAGTAGCGCCAAAACGAACCTGACGGCGGTCATGTGGTACATCTGTAACTGGTTTAAGTCATAAGTCTAGTTGTAATTACGAGTTTAGGAACACGTGAGGGCTTTGGCGTAGATAGTGTTGCGATAGAAACATATAGATGAGTAGATAGAGTAGAATGTCACGTGTTTTCAGATAGAGTAGAATGTCACGTGTTTTCATCTCTGAATTACAGCATGGCGTGAATGCAGCATTATCATCTCGAAATTACGGTAATTACGATATGACGTGAACGCAGCATATTTTCAGGCGCTGCATAATATCATTGCGCCTGCTGCACTCATGGTACGGCAGCAAAGTTCCTTGATTATTACGCCGGAATGAGAGTATAGTTCCTAGCCATATCGGCCTACACTATAAAAAATAAAAAACACAATTTGTTGAGTCAGCTTAAAATAATTTGTTACCCTTCTGCCTTAAAATATTAAGTTCAGTCAACTAAAATAAGTTTAGTCAACTTGAAATGTTAAGTTGTACTAAGTAACAACTTAGATATTTGTGTTTGCTAAACTTAACAGATGGATAAGTAACCCAGCCGCCTTAAAATTTTAAGTTGATTCAAATCAAATATCTAAGTTGTCACTTAGTATAATTTAATATTTCAAGTTGAGTAAACTTTTTTTTGGAATTGACTGAACTTAAATTTTAAGGTAGCCAGGTTACAAATTATTATAAGTTCACTCAACAAATTGTTTTTTACAGTGTAGAAAATCGCAACTTTTTATTTTCCATTGGTCTTAGTACACGATGTAACTACAGAAGAGTCAAGCTTCAAATAGGAAAAATATCGAAACTCTTTGGTCATATTTAAACGAGATGCTAAAGGTCTAATCTGATTGAGTGATCTATGCTAAGCTATGCTAAAAGTGCTACCGCCAGACCCGGAGATCGGCTGAATGGATTCAAAAACAGTAAAACTTAACTGTTTAACCCTAGGGGAGTTGGAAAATGAACCTATTTTCAAAAAAATAAGTGGATTGTTCCTTTAATAACATCATAGTGACTGTTCCTGGAGGAAGATGTTTTGACAAAAGGGGGAATTGTTTTGGGGGGCGGTCTGAACCAGAAAAAGTGTGACCAGTGAATATTTTAGGTTCAAACTTTTTTATTGTAAAACAATCATTATTACAGAAAAAACTGTTACAAATTATTGTCCTATTTTTTTTACAAAAAAGAACAGAAAAACTAAAACAAAATCAAGAGTAATAATAATAGTCAGATGTATGTACATACAAACAAACCTCTGAATATAACTACTAACACTCAACCACAATCATATATCCAGAAATACATTGTGATTGATGACATTTGTACAGTTAAAAAAGACAGGATAAAATAAGTAAATAGAAGTACATTACACAAATAAATAAATAAATAAATAAACAAATAAATAAATAAAAATCATAATAAGGGAGGGGGTGCATTTATTAAATAGAAGGCAAGATGTTAAGAGACTTAAAATAAGTTATAAAACATTGCCACTTTTTAAAGAAATTACTTTTCTCAGAACATCTAACCTTTTCCAATTTAAGAAAAAACATAGTATCCACAAGCCATTGAGTTGTAGTTGGAGGCTTTTTAGATTTCCAGTGGAGTAAAATACAATGCCTAGCTAATAATCTGGTAAAGGCTAAAATATCAAGTTGTTTAGAATTACAATGAGACCAAATCTTTGGTACTCCAAAAATGGCCAAATCAGGGCATACATCTATATTGACCTGTAACACCTTAGACATAATAGTAAAATAATTAACCCAGTAATTCTGCAACATAGGACAGGTAAAAAACATATGACTCAAATTACACTGAGATGCATGACATCTGTCACATCTGTCTTTGATATTAGGAAAGATTACAGATAACCTGGCCTTAGAGAAATGGATTCTATGAAATACTTTAAATTGTATCAGGCTAAGACGAGCACAAATTGTACTAGAGCGTATTCTATGTAGCGCACCTAGCCACCATTCTTCTTCAAAGCTTTCTCCCAACTCACACTCCCATGCTGTTTTAATTTTAGTAAGTGAATAATCATCTAAGCTTAAAATACAACCATAGATTTTTGAAATTTTTGACTTGTGTTGAGGATTAAGTTGCAGTAACTCTTCCCATACCTGTACCTGGGGATGAGATGGAAAACCAGAAAATAAAGAAGCAGAGCAATGTCTAGCCTGCAAGAATCGAAAGAAATGAGATTCTGGCAACCCCATGTCAGAGGAAAGCTGTACATAACCAAAAATGTGCCATCTCTATACAGGTCTTGAAAACTTCTTAGGCCTTTTTCATGCCACTGCTTGAAAATAGGATCAGTAAGAGATAAGGGAAACATATGATTCTCCAGTAATGGCATTAATGTTGAAGGAGAAGTAAATTTAAAGTGTTGTCTGAATTGACACCAGATCCGAACTGTAGCTACCACTACTGCACTACATGTTAGTGAAGAAGAGGAGACATTGAAAGATAGAGGAGAAGTAAGCAAAGCCAACAGAGAAGTTGATTTACACGAGTTGGCCTCCAATCTGCACAAAGGTGCAGTGGACGAACTAAACCAAAATGTTAATTTATGAATATTCACTGACCAGTAATAAAATATAAAATTGGGTAATGAGAGCCCACCACTCTATGACATCTATGAAGCAATGATTTTCGAATTCTGGGAGATTTGCCACCCCACAAAAAGTGAGTAATAATCTGATCGAGAGATTTGAAAAAATGCTTAGGTAAATACAAAGGAATACACTGAAAAACAAAAAGAAACTTGGGCAAAACATTCATTTTCACTACATTAATTCGACCAATCAATGATAAGGGTAAACTGCTCCATCTCTGAAAATCCGATTTAGATTGCTCCAACAAAGGAAGAAAATTAGCAGCTAGAAGAGAGGAATAAGATCTAGTAATATTGATGCCAAGATATCTGAATCCTGATGTACTTAGTTTAACTGGAACATCTGATTGCATCAGACCCATAGCTAATGAATTGACAGGGAAGCATTCGCTTTTATTAAAATTTATTTTATAACCAGAGAATGAGCCGAATTTTTCTAATTTGGATAAAATAATTGGGAAACTGGGAATTGGGTTAGAAATATATAATAATAAATCATCTGCGTATAATTTAATTTCAATACCTGATCGCACCACACCATGAAGCAAAGGGGAGGACCTCAAAATTGACAAAGGTTCTATGACCAAGGCAAAAAGCAAAGGGGAAAGTGGGCACCCCTGTCGTGTGCCCCGTCCCAATCGAAAATAACTGGACCTAATATTGTTGGCATGCACACTTGCCTGAGGAGAATCATATAAAAGATGTATCCATTTAATGAAATTGTCCCCAATCCCAAATTTTTTAAGCACTGCAAACATGCACCCCCACTCCAAAGATCAAATGCTTTTTCAGCGTCAAATGAAATCACAACCAGTGAATATTTTAATATAATCAATTGTACAGCATATGTTTTGCTTTAATTTTCTCATCAGATACTTAAACATGTTTATTGCTAACTGATGAAATGACATTATTTTAATAAGTAGTATACTGATGAACATGACTACTGTGTTCCTGCACACCCACTTCATGTAATCTCAACGGTGACAGGTAAGAAACATTTACTTAAATGTGCTTCAGCAGTCAGAGAATGAAGTTGCTCCAGTTAAAACGAAATTTGAATTACTGTATTATTCACAGTATTTTCACAGGTGCTGCTAAATTTTGAAGAAAACCCACATTGGTTGTGTCTTTTACTTTCCTGAGCTCCTCCTGGAAAATGTCTCCTAGGTTAGATTACTTTGGCCCAAATGTTCTTCTTCTGCCTGCTCAGTTGCAGATGTTGGTGTGTGAGTCTGCTGAACAGGCACTTTGAAAATAAAGCAGTCTTTTCATTACTTAAAATACGAAGATTTTTTCATTGCGGAAAAAGTTTAATGTTTAAGTTTAAAACTTTCTGTTACACATAGTGCATGTTATTATAATTAATTTGTATAGCAACAAAATCGCAATGCACAATAATAAACAACTCGCGGGATAAAAATAAGTATATTCTAATTATTATTACTGTAGTCTTACAATACCATATTACCATATTTTATACTAAACACTCAGAATTGAAATTAAAATTCAAGATTAGGCTAAATTAAAAAAACTATTTTAATACAAAGCAAATCTTCGTCGGCTCTTGCATGGAGATACTTGCTAAATAAATATTATCCATAAAAGACAAAACCGGAAGTGACACTAAAGCACCCGCCCTCTCACAATATGATCTCTTCACAATCTCGCAGGATCTCCAAGGTTATTACTCGTGTGTGCGGCGGTCGCGGTGGTCGTGACTAGGGTGCTGCAGTCGTGACTTTCGCCTTCAGTAAGGCAGGAGCTTGAGAGCATTGGTAAGATCATCACAGACTTCATGGTCTTCTAATATAAATGCATTTTCTACAGAATGCTAGCTGCTGGCCATTTCTACTTTAAAAGTAGTGGTGCACAGCTTTCTGAACCACTTAAGTAAGGATTATTCATCACAGTATTGACTTAAGTTAAATGATAGGATTTATATTAATAATAGTTGCTTTTATTTCGTATGGCAGCTACTGTATATGCTTGTACAGAGCAGGTGCGGACTGGACTTAACCTTTATTTGACTAGAGAGAGTTCATGCACGTGCTCGGCAAACCCCTTTCTACTGACCTTCACACAGATTGTGTCAAACTGACATTAGATAGCGATTGTTTTGTTGTGCAATTAGATTAATAACAAAACACTAACTTTTCTGGTGACAATTTGAATAGTCTCAAATGTTTTTAGTTTTAATACAGTTTCAGTATTTAATAATTGAAATAATATTGAAGTGTTTCAAGTTCAAATTTCAAATTGTTGTCAAATTGTCATTTTTACATTGTGATTTGCTGACAGATGGATGTGACATTTTCTTCAGGGTCAACTCTGAGCACTTGTCCTTTCCATTTAACTCAAGTCCTTTTGGATTGTGCGTGTTGCCTGTTACGTCTGTCTAAATTAATGATCAATACTTGTTTGAAAGGCACAATATTTACATTGCAGGGTTTAAAAAAATTGAGTATTGTTTACTAATAAATTTAGGTGATTACGAGGAAAAAAGTGAAAATGTGGAGCTGTTGCTGATATGGCCCTAAAAACGAATGCATTTGTTGCATATTTAATTTATCTTGAATAAAAACAGGTAATTTAGATGTTGATGTACCTAACAAAACATTTTTACAGTGTGTTTTCACACTGTGTGACTATCACATGATTTGCCACAGTTTTAATCCTCTCTGCCAGTTCTGTAAAGATTAATCAGCAATGTCTGGAATTCTTGGGAATGTAGATTATGATCCAAAATAGTTTGACGTTAATCTGTATGGCCAGAAAAATACAGTTATAATGCATTTGTCTAGGAAGGTTATTTTTAAATGTGAGTAAATGGCACAAGGTTAATTCATCCATTTACTTCTCAGAAAAAATATTTAAGTGACCGTGGCAGAGAGTCACATGATTAAGTAGCTTTATATAGTAGTTTATATTCTGGGTGCATTGGATTAAACCAGCACTTTACAAAATCATTTAGGATTTTAAAGCCGCTTATAGAGAGGTTTTTTATTTATTTATTTTTTCCAATAATAACAAATTGGACTGACTTATTTTTGGTCCTTGAACTTGGGTTTACTTCCTCCCCTAGTCTAATTGTTATTGTGTTTTTAAGGGGGGTTTGAGTGATAAAAGTTTCCTTTGTCTAGAGTTTTATTTGACTCTCATCGTTCTCACAGTGAAAGGTAGAAGTAAATAGGTAAGCACTAGGGTTTACGTGCCTATAGAATTGCTCAGAAAAGGAATTACTGGGCCGTCCTGAAAGAGCCCAGCAGACTGTGCAGTTTCTCAGGAAAAGACAGTGAGAGGTTATATGTCAGGCCCCAACGGACATGAGGATTGGTCTGATATGATTGTGTGCACGTTCTCTCCCGGTAGGGTGTAGCCCGTATGCACTTTCCTATCTCTAGCTTGCATGTGTCCAAGCAAGTTAGCAGAGTACATTTGGTGCATTCCTTCAGTGAAACTCTTCTGATGTATACTTAAATGCCTTTAGTAATTTCTGAACAAATTTAAAACGTAGTGTTTGTTGAATGAGACAGTCTCAAGGATGCATGTTTATCTTGCCTGCAGTGTTTGCCTCTTGTGCTTTGGATTATTAGATTAACTTGTAACCTTCAACCTCTGAAAAAAAAAAAATGTAGTCCTTGAGCTGTCTCTCAGTTCATAGTCATGTTTGTTAAACTTTATAATGATTTCATTTTATAATCTTATATTAAAAAGATTAAGGGTTTATGTGAAATTTGATGTGACAGGATATATTTCATCGAAACAACACGTTTCTAATTCAACAAAAAAAAGCTTTGTTTACCTTATATAAACTTTGGGCTACATACAGTATTAATTATTTAAAAATAAGTTTATCATACCACCAGCCTAGTTTAAAGAGAGAGTTTACTCAAAAATAAACATTTCTGTCATTGTGAGCTTTTTAAAATCAGCAGATTACTATATGGAAATATCCACAATGTAAAATAAAGAGGATCTTTATCACAAAATTAATATTATATAAAAAACACTTACATGATTGCTGTCAGGATTGATTTTTGCAAATGAAACCAATTATCTATATCTAGATCTAAACTTTTAATGATGTTAGTTTTTTTTTTTTTTTAATTAAAAAAAAAAATCTTTATGCATTTAATTTATTGACTGTTCATAGTGACCACATCTATTAAGCCCCCAAAATATGATCAATATCACTAATGTGCTATAATCCATATGATTTCTCAGACTAAAACAGTCTAATAAAGAACTGGTATGTTCACTGATAATCTTAACTGCTGAATGAAGTATTTCCACATTGACATTTGTAACAGAAAAGTGTGATGCTGCACCAACACACACACAGGTGTCAGGTTAAGGTAAAAGTTCAAGATCAGTGTCATATCACCCTGAGAACCATGAACAGAACATACGCAACCAGCATTACAATAAAATATTGCTATTTAAAATCAGCTAACATTCTTTTTTGTTTACATAAGGAATCCAACTTTGTTTTATGATTGTGATCTTAGATATAGAGTTAAACAATTCTCATTCTCTTGCAGCAGTTATTTGAGGCCACGATGGATCAAGCCAGGACAACAATTTCAAAAATTGTAAGACATATTTTACACACAAATAATTTTTGTCATGGCATTGTAACAGAGTTATCTGAACCAGTCATTTACAGTTTGAGAGGTAACAAAGAAAGCAAGCTTTTGACACGAGATGTGCGATTGCTGAGATTTAAATGTTTCAGCTGAGAAGATTTTTAGGCACTGTAACTGAAACCTTTTTAATATGTTCCTGATATTGGTTTTACTTTATGATTTAAAATGCGTCCAGCCTATTAAGTGTTTTTACAGTGAGCCCATGAGTATACTAAAACTGCAACTGCAACTGCATTTGTCCAGTTCAATGGGGAGCCACGCTCCTACACTCGCTTTAACCTGACCCAGAACATGGAGGGTGACAACAGCCAAGTGGAGATGAAGCTCTCATCTGATATGGATGAGGAAGTGGAGGCTAATGGTGTTGGGGAAAACATAAACCAACATAATCGTCCGTATTACCCCAGCAAACTGAACCAGCGTTCTCCCAAAACCATCTGCGGATTTGTCATCGGCATTCTGTTCCTCTTCATTATTGGTAAACCAGTAACTTTTCAAGCTTATTATGTGGACCTATGGAATACTTTATTGTGATTGGTCTTTTTTTTTTTGTATGATGACCACTAAACTCTAACCATTTCTACACATAAAAACAATTCGTGTTTTTGTCTTTCAGGATACCTCATTGGTTACCTGTCTAATCGAAGCACAGACAAAACAGAAATCAAGCCAGATTGTCCGGTCTCTAATGAGTTTACCCCAGTGGTAGCAGAACCAGTTTATTCATTAGACTGGAGTGATCTCAAGGCATTGCTAAAAAAGAAACTGACAACTGCCAACATTAACAGCAACCTCAAGTAAATACACACAGCTGCACTGTTGCTTTTTTAATACTGTAACTTGAGCAGGTATTCAAAATAACAAGTTTTTGTTTTGCCTTATTGTCTTTCTCCCGCTTGTAGGGAATTCTCTAGTACCAGTCACCAGGCAGGAAGCACAGGAGATGAGGCACTTGCTAATAAAATCATAGGGAAATTCAGAACTTTTGGAATGAGTACCTGGACCGATGAGCACTATGTGAAAATCCATGAGCCTGGTTCCTCAAATAACAGAGTCCTGTTCCGTGGCAACAATGTGGGAACAACTGAGGGCTACTTGGCATACAGTGCAGTTAAAACAGTGCAGGTTAGTTTTGAATGGGAATGTATGTAGACAACCAGCTGACAAAAAATATAATATAAATATAATATAAAAGGATTATTTTTTCTAAAAATGTCAGAAAACAGAAAGTCATACATCTGGGATTCAAATTTGGATATAATTTAGATTTGAGAGCTGCAGTAGAAGGGAAGGTTTGTAGTGAATGTTGATAGTTTAGCCCATTTCTTATTACTTATTCTGTTGTGTAGGGTGCAGCTCGGTATGCCCATTATGGACGAGCAGAGGACTTCAGGCGCCTACAGGAGCTGAATATTGATGTGAATGGAAGGGTTGTCTTGGTCAGAGCTGGACTTTTAAGTTTCGCTGAAAAGGTTGGTTCTCTCACACATTCATATTTTAAGACAGTTATTACTGATATTTCTTTATTTACCTTTTTTGTTTTCATTTGCTTAATACAGGTTGCAAATGCTGGTAGGTTGAATGCTAGTGCTGTGCTAATTTATCCAGATCCTGTGAACTACAGTATTAGAGAAAACACTGTTCTTTTTGGCCATGTAAGTTTTGGAACCGTTCTGTTATCAGAATATTTATGCATTAAGAAGTTTATGTAAAGTTGATCTTTTTAAATGTTCTTTTCATAGGTCCATCTTGGCACTGGTGATCCTTACACTCCAGGATTCCCTTCCTTCAATCATACCCAGTTTCCCCCGGCTCAGTCTTCTGGTTTGCCCAGCATTCCGGCCCAAACTATAACCATAGGACAGGCTGCTGAGATCATGAGGTGCAGTTGTGATTTTCATTATTTCTCTTGCTATTTACTATTTGCTATTCACTGTTGCTGTTACTGACACACTCATTAGTAATAGTTAAGTGGCAATGTCTCCAAGATGCTTCAAGAGACTTACCTGCAAAGCTATCTGAAAAACTATGCGCAAGTGCACCTAGGGCAAAAGCTGCTTTAAACTCAAAGGATGGTCATAACAAATGTTGGTTTAATTTAGTTAATAGAAGTTAATTGATAGTGCCTAAAACTTTTAACAGTACTATAGCTTTGCAGGTAAGTTTCTTGATGCATCTTGGTCACGTTGCCACAGTTCTTCTGGATGTAGTCTGTCCTGTTTTTTTCACGTCATTCCAGACAGACTGGATGATGATGATGATGATGATGATGATGATGAGATATCTGTGTGGAGCACTGGCTGTTGTCAGACTCCTTGTGCAAACAAAAATCTCATTGGATTATTACAATTAAAAATGGCAAAATTAATGTTTGGAAATGTAAACTGATATTTCCTACTGACACACTACAGCAAAAGATAGAAATAACGGACTTAAAACCATTTTTTAGCTGGTGAAAATACTAGTGTTCTAATAATTTTGGCCACCACTGTTCAGAAGAATGTTTCTATGGGCAATTCTTGAGAATTCTCTCATATGTTTGAAAATTGTCAGAATGATAAAATTCACTATTTGACTTGTAGAGTTGTTACAGAGTTAAGAATTCAGCAAAAAGTTACATCACGCTTAATCATGACTTGTCATTGTTGTTTACTTTAATGGTCAATGTACTTATGCACATCCTTAGTAATAGTAATATATATTATATTAATGTACAAAAAAGTGCTTAATAGAGTTGTAATGATTATTATTTGAATCTAAATTCATTAAAGATCTTAACTTTTAGAATTTAAAAGGTGTTTTTTTACAAGTATTTTCAGAACATTCTTTTAGGAATTTAAATGTATATTTTGTCTTTAGAGCGATCTTTAAAAATACATATGAACATTCTAAATTTTTTTTTTTTTATTTTTTTTTTTTTTTACAGAATTTTCCTAACTTTATTTGTGACGCTGGACCACAAAAGTTATGTTGCACAGGTATATCTGTAGCAATAGCCAAATATACATCGGATGGGTCGAATTTATAGATGTATATATATATATATATATATATTTTTTTTTTTTTAAATGCCAAAAATAATTAGGATATTAAGTAAAGAACATGTTCCATGAAGATATTTTGTAAATTTCCTACCGTAAATGTATCAAAACATAATTTTTGATTAGTAATATGTATTGCTATGAACTTCATTTGGACAAGTATAAAGGCTATTTAGTCAATATTTTGATTTTTTTGCAACCTCAGATTGCAGATTTTTAGATGGTTGTATAAATAGTTGTAATAGTTGCCAAATATTGTCCTTTCCTAACAAACCATACATCAACGGAAAGCTTATTTATTCAGCTTTCAGATGATGTATAAATGTCAATTTCGAATATTGTGCACTTATGACTGGTTTTGTGGTCCAGGGTCACATTTAGTTAGAAAATAATAAAAAAAAACAGTTAAGAAGAGTTTATTCTTATGAATGTGAATATAAATCTGGCAATAGAATATAAGAATATAATATAATATATTATGTATTTTTTGTTTGTTTTGTTTGTTTTTAAAATTTTTATACCTAAGCTAGCAACATTCAACAGTAGCAACCACACAGAGCAACCATCTATCAACCCCATGCAGCAATGGACTAAAAACACTCAGTCTTGGAAATCACCCAGATCACCCTAGCATCCTGGCAGCAACTTTTGCATGTGCAAGCACCACTCACTTTTTCCATTAGAAGATTTAAAGAATTCAGTAATTTTGTCAATGAGGTTTGTTAATATTTCCTGTATTTACATGTTTGTCTCACATGTTTGCTCCTGTCTTCAAACAGCAAGTTAGGTGGTCGTCCTTCCCCTGATGGCTGGAGCGATGGGATGCTTCGGAATACCATGTACAATCTCGGCGATGATGGCGATATTATTACAGTGGAAGTAAACAATGACCTTGTTCAGAAAAAAATCCACAATGTGTTTGGAGTCATTAAAGGTTATACGGATGCAGGTACTCTATTCTGTTATATTCTGCTTTAAACAACTGTGTATATCAACAAGTAATTGGTCCCAGTCCCTGATAACTTAATTTGGGTCTTCGTCCTTTGCTTTAGATCGTTATATGGTGATCGGAGCCCAGCGAGATGCATGGGGCCCTGGATTTGCCAGAAGCACAGTTGGCACTAGTTTACTGGTGGAGTTGGCCAGAACTATCACAGACATGATCAAAAATGGTACATTAAGTACAAGTAGTATTCAATGACAAGTAAATGTCATTATATAATGGATATATAATGAATGTTACATGTTAATTTTTAATTAAGAAACTTTATTTTCTACAAAGATGGATTCAAGCCAAAGAGGAGCATCATTTTTGCTAGCTGGAGTGCTGGTGAATTTGGGAGCGTTGGGGCCACCGAGTGGTTGGAGGTATGAATGCATGTTTGGCTGCCTTCTGTTTAACAATAACTATTTTAAATATAGAGTAAATTCTCTGTGTTTGTATGATATAACAACAAATAATAACATGAATGTACAGTACATACGGTACATTAAACCAATAATCATACGTATTGGTTCCATTCCTTTCTTGTTAAAACAAGACGTCAAGTCATTTGAAAATATGAAGTTTTAATTATGAATGTATGTACTGTATTTAATTGCAGTGTGTATATGATTGTGTTTTTAATAGAGTACTAGTCAGTAAATATTGCATTGCATACACTGCCTACTTTAAAAAAAAAAATAGTAATTGAAACACTGGGGATTATTCAACAATAAACTGCTACATCGTTACATTGCCTTTTAGTTATATCATCTTGGAAATGTTACATTTTGTGTAAAATATCTCAACTTTTGGGATCCTAATCAAAACGAAATATACAGAATATATCTGTGCACAATACACATACTGTACTATATACTGCAGAAATAAGAAGAGTACTGTGGTATGTTAGTATGCAATTCCAAAGTCAGTGAATATATTTGTGGTTTTTGTACCCACAGGGCTACCTGACCTCCTTGAATTTGAAAATGTTTTCTTACATCAGCCTTGATGAAGTTATTTCAGGTTTGTAAAGAGTTTTTTTTTTTTTGGAAGAGTTGAAGAACTTTGATCTTGAGTTGATGACAGCATCTGACATTCTCTTTAGGGGCTGACTCTTTCAAAGCAACTTCCAGTCCACTGCTGTATGACTTACTAGAGAGCACTATGAAACAGGTGATGTATCACAAATGCTGAATCTTTGGCATCAAAGTACTTATAAGCAGAAAAAAATAGCTGTTTTGTCTGTCATAAAAAGAAAAATAACCTTTTTCCCCATGCAGGTCTCGTCTCCAGTTGATGCAACCAAATCCTTGCATGAACAGTTTGCTGGATCTAACTGGGAGAAGTCTGTGTATGTTTGTTTTGCACTGCTTAACAGTTTCTATTTTTTAATTTTATTGGGTGAAGCACCAGTGTATTATTTATTTTAGTATTATTTAAATACTGTTATAGTATTTATTCATATTTTAAATTAATGTATTTTATGTGCTTTTGTTATTTTTATTACTTTAAATATTTATATTTATCTGTATTTTACTTTCAGTTTTAGTCATTTTAATACTTTAACTTAAAACGTACATTTCTAAATTCGTAAATTTGCCCACTGACAATAAAAAGTCTTATTTGAATAGTGAGAGACAGAACAACAACAACTAAAAAAAATCCAGAAAAACGCATTTAAAAAAAGTTACAAATTGATTTGCATTTTAATGAGTGAAATGAGTATTTGACCCCTTCGCAAAACATGACTTAGTACTTGGTGGCAAAACCTGTGTTGGCAATCACAGAGGTAAGACGTTTCTTGTAGTTGGCCACCAGGTTTGCACACATCTCATCCCTTTGATGCGGTGCAGTTGTCCTGTCCCCTTAAGCAGAAAAACACCACCAAAACATGTTAGGGGATGGTGTTCTTGGGGTCACAGGCAGCATTCTTCCTTCTTTAAACATGGCGAGTTGAGTTAATGCCAGAGAGCTCAATTTTGGTCTCATATGACCACAACCCAGTTCTCCTCTGAATTATTCATATGGTTTCTTGAGCAGGGGGAACTTGCGGGCACTGCCCCTCTGTGGGACGCCTAAGTTTACTTCACCATATTACAAATAAATCCTAATCTAATCATGACAAACTATACGTCGTTGGAAAGGTCTGAGACTCCTAAATAGATATTTTACCATATTTTTATGTTACAAATTATGTAGGAAAAGAAATGGATTAATATTTGTCAAGAGAGCAGCTTTAAAAAAAATCTACATCATAATATGAGTTCTGACCTTTGTCACAAAAGACTTTGTTCGTTGCCTTTTTCCCCATCACATTTTAGAAATCATAAGAAATTATAGATCAGTACTTAAATCAATACTTAAAATCTCAAAATTCATCCTTTGAAAGGCATTTTAAAATTAGACATTGCATTACCACGGAAAATATACATTAAAATCATATTACAAAATGTTTTAATTCATGAATTATAAAAATTTAAGTCTGGATAGTGCATTGTGTCTGTATTCAAAAATGGGAGTGAGAGTTCCTGGGAGCCAGAAATCTTGCTGATTGATAGGGGATCAAATACTTATTCACTCAATAAAGTGCAAATCAATTTATAAATTTTTTTTGTTTTTTTTGGATTTTTTTGTTATTCTGTCTCTCACTGTTAAAATCTTTGTCAGTGGGCAAACGTACAAAATCAGCAGGGGATCAAATAATTTTTTTCCCCACTGTAGCTTCATATTTTTAATTTTTTTTATTTTAATTTTTTTTTTTTTTAACAATAACAACACTACTAAGCTGTTAAACTCATTCTATATATACTGTATAATATCCATATAAACACAAATTACCTTTTTTTTTTCCACAGAATGGAGCCAATGGGTTTGTCTCACTCTGTTTATCCATTCCAGACCTTCTCGGGCATCCCGTCACTTTCATTTCGATTTACTTCGGTAGGTATTCAGGTTTCACTAAAAATGTCAAAATAGAGTAAAACAGATTCAGCTACAGTTTGTTTCATGATGAAAGATGGAAAGTTAACACGTTGCTGATGTGTTTCAGACTTCAAAGTCATACCCTTATGGAACTATTGAAGATACCGAACAAAATCTGGAACGGTACACTTCCTACAACACTCTGAAACTCGCCAAGACCTCAGGTGAGGTGGTCGGACTGGTTACGCTTCGCCTGGTGCATGACCACCTGCTTAAGATGAATGTCGCAAAGTATACCGGTGTCATCCGCAACTATGTGTCTCAAATCAGGTCTAAAGTTGAATCACGCCAAATGGTAAGTCTACGTGGTTATGAACTCAAGCTTGATGTTTGATGATTTTCTGTAAAGTACAGAAAGGCTACAGGGAGTTGCAATTCACTTACTTTTTCCAAAGTCGGGCCGCCTGCCTTCAACTGTTACAATGCAGTGGCTTCTATCAGCTCAGGGGTCATACAATCGTGCTGCCACCGCCCTTCTTTCAGCCATCCGGAACAGTGATCTTGAAGACATGGAGCAGTGTCGCATCATCAACAATCGCATTATGAGGGTAAATAACATTATTTGTTAAACTATTACATATATTAGAAGGCTTTTTTAAATATCCAGTAGCCTTTGCCACTGCTTTGCTGCTATTGAAAAGCAAGTGGTATTAGAAAAGAGTCATTTTATTGGAAAAAAAAAAGCTTATGATGATAAATCGTCAATATTTCTGTTTCACTTTCTCAGAAGAGAAAGTTACATTTTAAATGCATATAATTGCTAATTATTTTAGATGCATATTAAATAAGTATAATGGCTAAGCATTCACTTTTGTCTAATTTCTATGGGTATACATAGCATACATAGAACATTAAAGATAACAGACTAAAAGCAACAAAATGCCAGCCTTAAAACCCTTTTGAATGTTTCTCAGATTGCATTTTAGGAATATACAACCTTAGAAACAACAACAGCTCTGCAGCAACTGTAGTTTGTCTGTAGATCTGCTGTTTTACAGTGTGAATGTTAACAAGATTTGTCTGTTTGAAGGTGGAAGGCAGTCTTCTCTCTCCCTATGTGTCTCCGCGGCAGAGTCTATTCCGGCACATACTGCTTGGCTCTGGATCACACACTCTGGGAGCTCTGGTGGATCACCTTGAAGCTATTAAAGGAGGGCTTGAATCTGCTGACATTGACCAATTCAAGAATCAGTTTGCTCTTGCCACCTGGACTATCCAGGGCTGTGCCAATGCATTGGCAGGGGAAGTATGGGATATGGATAATGAAATTTAGACAAGCAGATTCGGCTCATTTCTTTAACTATGTGATAACTTTGAATCACCACTCAAGGCAAAAAAGGAAAATTAAAGCAGAAAATGATTTTGGTGCTCTATTAACAGAAGTTTATCGTTAGAGTTTTACCTCAGTATTTACAGCAATAGTTGACCCAAAAATTTAACACGGTCATCATTTATTCACCTTCATATCATTGCAGTCCCCTCCTGTGAAACGCAAAAAAAAAAAAAAGATATTTGAAGAATGTATTGGTCACTCTTCACCAAACTTTGAAAAGACATAAGGGCATAAAATGAAAGTGTCTCATATTACTCATGTGGTATAATTCATCCTTTGAATCCATAAAGATCAAAATTCATAAGGAGCTAGACTGACATCGAGGTAACTAACCCTCTATTTCCGTTTAGATTATACAAATTTGGAAAGTGTTACTAGTTTATTTTCAACATTTTCAGACTCCTTTTAGGAACTTCTTGCATAATACCTGAACAGTCGGAATTTAAAGGAGTGTTTTTTTTTTTTTTTTTTTTTTTTCCCCCCATACAGCCTCCAGTTAGACAATCAGCCATTGTTTTGTTTGTAACCTAACTTACCTGTGATCATAAAACACCTGGAAAGCACAGTATTTTTTCCAATTTTCTGGTAGGATACGCTTTTTCAGGGGCTTTTCAGATTAATTCTGTCATATAATATAAAGAGGCTTTCCTGTGTGGCTCTGAAATTTCTATTTATTAGTTTTTTTTTATTTATCAGTGACAGGGATCACTATAAATAGCATTTTGTAACGCCTTTTTTAACAAATGTATAATTATCGGAAGCAGTGCCTTCCATAATTATGACAGTTATACTGTCGAAATGTCAAAGCAGCATCTGCTATGGAGATAACCTTGTTTTCAAAAGCTATGGCCAGAGACTAAAACATTGTATTTCTTAAATGATAGCTTAAAAAAAAAGCTGTTAAAATTACTTGTATGCATCAGTCTTTGGTATCCTCCTTTTGAATCAATGTTATAACTGATCCAGAATCATTATCGGAAGCAGTGCCTTCCATAATGCGAAGATGATGGTAGTTTTTGCCTACCGATGTGTTGATATCGAGGGCAGTGCCCCTCATATTTCACTGTGGTGTGGATGTAATTATTGGGAACAGTGTTTCCCATGATGATGTACAAAATCATCTGTATTCACACACTCTTACCATAGTAGTTATCTATTGTAAGTCATGTAATCTATTGTCAGTTTTTCATACACAATCAAGTGCTGTTACCTTCTTTAGCCTTGGATTAATCAAATGTGGAGTGGGTGAGGATCACAGCAGAGATTAAAAACTATAGAAACATTCTTTGTAAGATCCTGTCATTGGCTTCTATAAGATTCTGTTCTGTTCTCTTATTCGGTTTTTGTATTTCTTTTGTTTCTGGTGTATTTACTTATTTGTGCCTTGTAGATTATGATGAAGCTTCTAAACTCCTTTTTTTCCCCTTCTCTTTGTTCTTTTCTTTGTGTGTATTTAACTTCACTCTTGCTGTTTTACTTGCAAATCAAAGTGAGATTAAATTACAAACTATTCATCTGTTCACATTTTGATGCCAGTATCATCTGTCTTTATCATTATGGTTGTCAGATAACAACATGAATTGAAAAGTGGGAAATAATGTTTATGCACTGATAAAAAAGAAAAAAACACACTCATATATGACTTGAAATGTCCTGTTTGAACACACACACACACACACACACACACACACACACACACACAGACAGACAGACATACATGCATGTATTTGTGTGTGGAAGAAATTAAAATGGAGATTAAAGAGTATTCATCCTTTCCTTATGACTTACAGTTTCATGATTGTCTACCCTAGTAAAAAAGTAAAAAAAATTAAAATGCTTTTACTTTATACTAAGAATAGTTCAGGTCTATTAACATATTTACTGACATATCGCTTACTGATATAAAAATTGTCATTGAACTTTATTTTGATTATTACTTGTGCACAATGCAAATTTCTTAATATTAACCCTAATGTCACTATTGATAATTGTAAGATCTTTAAATATGCAATAGTTTCACTTCAGCACAACCAAATATACTTAAGTATATCTTTAGTCGGACTTCAGCACTACTTCTGCACAATTAAAGTGTATTAAGTACAAAATGAGTTATTCCAGGCTTTAAATATACCAGTTTAATATAATTGCAGGGTATTTTTTAAGTGCATAATATGTAAATGTATTTGTAGTATACTTAGCATGAAACAAATGTATTTTAAAAACATTTTGGAATTTTTTTTTTAATAAGCTCTTTGCGTTAAAGTTATCTAACTGTGTCATAAAGTACAGGAATTCTCATCCAAGCTGACTAAATTGACACTAAAATTATGTTCTTTTCATCACTTCTTGAACCTCAGACGTTAACCTGGACGTCTATGACTCAATTAGCCAAATATATTTTGAAATATTATTTGTAATCACAGCTTGTATGTACAATGGCAAGCTAAAACAATAAAACAAATACGCTGTACTAATAGATTAATTGTATTTATTTATTTTTTCTTGAAAACCCAATTAATTAAATATATGCACAAGATGTTTCCTTGTACCATAAAAACTACAGACAGTATTTGTGTGCAGCTGGGACTTGTCTGCAATTCTTCAGATAACCACATGGTAGAACTAGAGCACTTTGAAGAATTCGCTTGGACTATCTTATGGCTGCCATAATTAAGCCGAGAGGTTCTGTAAATTTAACTAATATATTAACATCCATCAAATTAATTAATTAATTTATTTAAAAGCCTGATGGCAACAGACTTTATAATAAAGGAGCGTTTCAAAAGTAAAGTACGTCTTTCTCTAACCCTGTAGAAATATGCCACATTAAATAGAAACTTAAAAATCATACCCGTATTTGGCGGTAAAGCTGTAGAGTAGAGTTTAAAATGAGGTTCGGAGTTAGCTGTTATGCTGTGGTTCAGTGCCGTGTGGAGTGCCGTCATAGTGAAAGTGTCCTGTCTCTTTAAGAGTGGGTTGTCAATAGAAGCAGGAGCGTGTACAGCCAGAGCGCGAGTGAGATTGAGTAATGACGCTGTTCGAGTGCTGTTGTAATTTAGCTACAGAAACGCGAGGCAGAAATGAGTGAGAAAGCGACAGCGGTTGTAGGGCAAAGCATATTACGCCCTAAAACAAATTCATAAAACGTTAGAACTCGTTGAACTTTGCCGTACACACACAGGACCAACACAGAGTGAAGTTTTGTTCAGTCACCAGACACCTGGCGTTATCGAGTGAACACCGAGTCTGACAGGTAGGAGTTAAAAGAGTGTGTATCACGGACTATTGGAATACTTTACCTGTCGCTGCTGTAAAAATCAGTTTCACAAGAGCGTGAAATGTAACAGATAAGCAAATTAAGAGAGCAAATTGTTTTAACGTTTCCTCATAAATCTGTCCTCGCGCTGATCTCAATAGTTCACCTGCATGTTAGGAAAGTCAGTGGCGGGAATTTGGCTTAAAAGATTATTTCACCCTCAGTCTAGTAGTGTCTTTAGTTGGTGTTCATATGAGATTTGACCAAATGCGTTCAGTTTTTATTACGTTTAATATGTGTATGATACTTTGAGAGGCATAATTTATAGTCTTTTAAGAGGTGTTCGATTCATCATATTCAACTTGTAACTCAGTTAATTATTGTGGGCCTTGTGTGAGATTTCCCTCTATTTTATCTGAAAGTGTCTCATTTCTGGGTGAGGAGTGCTCAGATGTATAGTACTTAAAGGCTAAAATCAAAATTGAACTACAATAAACCACATGGTTTAGGCTGGCGTCACTTTCCAAAGATGACACTAACCCCTTTCTTTGCGTCAGCACGCAGTCCTGGATCAAACAGTCTCCACTTCATATGTCAGAGACTTTTATTTTTATGTATTTGTTTTATTTTATATAATTCCTTGGATTTTTGTTGCATCTTCATTAATTTGTGACATTAGAAGCAGCAGCCTCATCACTGCCATTGTTATTAGCATTACTGCCGCTTACTGTGAACAAAGAAAGACTCACTTGTGATCAATGCTGAATTACAGTCACGCAGGACAAAAGGTTGATTCAGATGGAGAATGTATGGCTGCTTTAGAGCTCAGGGTCACACGTATAACTGCAGCTGTTGCTCTTAACCTACATTGCAGCAGCATGTAAATCTGAGTGGGTTGCGTAATGACTGGCATAAAAAGTGTCATTATTTGTATTATGGCAGCACAGCGTGACTCATCCAGGCCTGCAGGTAGGGGTGTGTTTTTTTTTCTAAGAGAGGAAGATGCCTGCCGCAGACCTTCAGTGTGTTTGCGAGGTGATAAATGGTTTGAGGCCGTCTGTTCAGTTGGTTTCTCATTTGTGTGTTTGTAGTTTAGGGTGCTGCCTTTCCTGCCAGTGCTCAGAGCGTCTTGAGATAAAGACTGTTGTTCAATAAGTGCTGCCCCTAGGCCTTGTATCTTGGTCTAGGTGTGATAAGTATCCCAGCATGTAAAGGCAAGCCAGACCACAAAACCCGCTGCTGCTCGGCTTTTTCATTTTTGCTGGTAAAGAAAAGAGCTGACTGAAGACACGCATCCTCTCGCCGCAAGGAAGATTTGTTCTACGGTATCTGCAGATTAATGGTCTGATTACATGTAAATTTAACTGGAACTAGACCATTCCCTTAGTGTCATTTATTAGTGTGTGTTACAGTAAACTTTTGACCAACTCGCTCTGTGCTGTACCTTTGACTTCACTGAGCGCCAGATGTTAAAGTATCAAAAGAGAATCACAAGGAGAGAAGCTTGAAAAATTTAATTGAGAAATTCAGGAAGCAAGCTGATAACCGACACAATGCTTATGTAGTCAGCAGATCGCTGACTGAGGTGATGGCTTTCATTTTGACAGGCTCAGTGAGCCCAGGATTACCTCCACTGGCTGTGTGCCTGAAGTTAATAGCAGCATCCCTTCACCACTTAGAAATGTGGCCACATGCCAATCTTCTCTATGGCAGGCCGAGTTCAAACCGGTAACAGTTTCTGATGAGAGATCAAAGAATAAATGGCTTGCATGAGTAGTTGCCACTATTGAAATTCGCATTCAGCCCTTCAGCAAATTTTTGCATGCGTGTGTATAGTGCATTACAATAGTGAAGTACTTAGACCAGTCAATATTTTTTTACAGTGGTTAGGACTCATTGACTCATTGACTTGTACACAAAATCCAGTACAGATCAATGCCTTACTGAATGTATTAGCTTGCTGTGATGAGTGTGACTGGTTTTCTGCTTCTGAGTCTGCAGTGGTGATTTATTCACCACTGGTTTTATATATCATGTTTAATATTGCGGCTTTGCCCATGATGTAATTGTGGTGCGTTAGCATTTAGAAGTGCCCACTCCTAGCTCTCAGCCCCCAGTGTTTACTCATGGTGGTGTGCTTTTTTTGTCAGCGTTCTGCTTGAGTGTTAATATCAATCCTTTCAATAGTGTTTTCCTCTTGTGGAGAGTAATACCTTTGCCAAGAATTTTTCCATTACTGCTTTCACTTGATCTTTAATTTCACACCTTATATTCCGTTGCGGGCACTGAACACTGCCGCTGGACATGACATATGTTGTGCAGTACTGGCTGGTAATGGCAGGACATGCCATCATCCAGAGATGATGGAGGGCTATCCAGTTTCCCAAACCAGGGCCCTTTTCTCCCACAGCCTTTTGAGTTAAGATTTGAATATCCAGTTTGTTTGTAATTAGAAATACTCATTAGCTATAGGGATTATGTTTTTTGGGTAATGTTTGGTGTAAAGGTTATTTTAAAGTTAGTTTTGATATTGTTTTGTTGGGACTAGATAGGCAGGGTAGGGATATGATCATATGGTCAGCACGAAGTTACATTTATTTTGTGTAAATTAGACAAAATCATGTAGAGGTTATCATCTTCAGTTGTAAATGTTCACTATAACCACAAAGCTGAAATTATGTCTTTAAGGTGTAATTAGTTTAACAAGACCTCTAATTGCAATCTGTAGTGCAGATGTATTTTTTGGTAGGAAGAAGAACATCTGCTGACTACATCATTCACCTCAATTTGTTCTTTGTGTTTTAATACATTTTTGTGTGTTAATAAAGGATGAGCTTGGTATGTATTACTAACCAAAACTATGATGTTGGTTTTGCTTTTAGAAAATGACCGCCTTGGAATTATAAGGTTCCATCTGCATTCTGAGTATTTTTGCGATATTGAGCTTCAACGTTTTTGCATTCCATGTAGCAAAAATTATATGGGGAACAAGTCTCTTTCATACTTGCAAACGACAGCGACCATGAATGTGTTCTAAAAGTACAATATCAAAATCCTCTCAGATTTGTAAATGTGGATTTTGGGAACATGTCAAATACAGTTAAAACCGTCTAATTCTAAAAAGTGATTTTGTGCTTGGAATTATAAGGTTCGATCTTGCAAAACATTAATTTAAGCAACAGTTTTCAAGAAATATGAACAGTTTACTTATAATGTATTTGAAAACATAAAATTAATGTTGTAAAAATGTCTTGACATGTATGACAAAGATAAATTTAATGTTTCCCATGGCATTTATTTCATATTTTAGGACATAATTTTTTCTTGTTCAAGTTAAGCATAAAAGACTGTGCTAAATATTATGTCCATCATATATGTTCATTTTAGGCAGGAATGAGCAATTAAACACATTATTGCAGGAACTGCTTAAAGGGGAACTCCACTGTGAAGTTCAAACTCAGGGCACCATATCAGTCCATTATAAGGAGAAAAATCCTGAAATGTTTTCCTCAAAAAACATAATTTATTTACAACTAAAGAAAGAAAGACATGAACATCTTGGATGACAAGGGGGCAAGTACATTATCTGTAAATTGTTGTTCTGGAAGTGGGCTTCTCCTTTAAGTAGCTACTGTAATACATCTGACCAGGACCTTATTTCACAGACAGTGGGACAGGTAAAATTGCTTTCTCTCCAGAGATCAGTATGCCTGAGATAACCTGCTAACTTTTATTGTTGTAATTAAGACCCCATCAATTAGATTGACTATTTGGCTTTAAAGGTTAATGAAACCCCATTTTACTGTAAGGAGAAATGTCACGTAATTTGCCAAATTTTGAATCAATAAATCAAAAGCAGGCCAGTACACTTAAATCAAATGGCAATATGGACTATTGTCTGTGAATATTAAATGGCATAAAGACTATTTAAATATGAATCCTGCATGTTCTGCGTGTTTCTGTGTGAATGAATGGCACAGACGCTCAATGTTTTTAGCCTCTACCGAAAACAGATTACTACATCTTATGATTGCTGCTACTACTACTACTACTACTACTACTACTAATATTATAATTTTATTTTTAAGGAATAATCACACTAATGTTTTGTTGTTGACAGTAAACCTCTGTTGTGCTGTACTTTTTTGCCAAAAAAAGAAAGGGCTTGTTTAATTTTCATTTGATTAAAGGATAAATAAAAATCGTTTTATGGCATAATGTAATTGCCCTACATAAAGTAATCATGCCCTATTATTGTATATATATAAAAGCAATGGTTCCCTCATCCGCCATGTTGAGAAGACTTGAGAAGCTGTTCATGTCCAGTTTCTGACTAGGAAACTCAGAACCAACCAGTGATTTCGTATGTGTTGTTTTTTTTTTTTAAAATGACGGATGAAAGTTTTGAAGGCAGTGTATAAACGTGATTGACACCACGTGAGGTAATATTTACTGTTTAACGTGCGGAAATTTCGGACAAGAATTTCGGACTCTGTGTGCAAGGACCTTTAGAATGGTCCAATACACAATTATGTCAAAATATCTGTCTAGGCTAGTATTCACTAAAACATAGTTACATCTTAGGTGAACAAAGTAGGGAAGGAAATCTGATGTGTATCATTATTGGATCTGTACATTAGGTCTTAATATAATATACCTGCTGTTGTATGTGTCAATAATGTTAAAGAAACAACAAAAGACAAAGAGAAAATCAGTTACTGCTCGTGCCTGTTTATTTTAATTATGCAGTGTTTATTTTTACAAATATTTTTACAGGCCTATTATTTCTTACTTGAAGGCATCTGTTAAATAGATCTACTGTGCTTAAAGGGGTCATCGGATGCCCATCTTCCACAAGTTGATATGATTCTTTACTGTCTTAATGAAAAGTCTATAACATACTTTGGTTAAAATTTCTCAATAGTAGTGTAAAAATGCCATTTTTACCATGTCAAAATCAGCTCTGCAGAAATCAGCCCATCCTGTTACATGTTCCTTTCAATGCAAATAAGCTCTGCTCACCCCGCCCCTCTATTCTGTGGAGTGACGAGCCGTGCTCCATTTACTTTAGCCGCTAAACTTGCTAACTACTACATTATTAGGAAAAGAGGTTGCAAAAATGGATCACGAATGATTCGCATGAACATAGACGGAAATATGTAGATCAGGAGGCGCATTCCCTTCACAAACAAACTTAATCCACTGCATCTTCAGTGGCTCAGATGTCGGCGGTAAATGACGACCATGTCCATTGTAACATCCAACAACAGAACACCTCAGCCGCTTAGGAGCCATTCTTGTCTAAGTCCCTGCTCCAGCATCAAAACACTGGTGATCTGACTGTTACAGCTCATTTAGGGTGGTTTAAGGTAAGACTCCAGTGTCAATCAAACTATCGTGGGATCGGCCTCTGTCGGTGTGACGTCACACAGACAAGAAGCTGAGAATGGGTTGGTTTGAAAAAGGGGAAATTAGTTTTTACAGATTAAATTAAAAACCACTGATTTTTGTCATTATAGGGTAGATGTGTACACACACTGCCAACACACATTTGTGACCCTGGATCACAAAACCAGTCATAAGGGTCATTTTTTTTCAAAATTGAGATTTATACATCACATGAAAGCTGGATAAATAAGGTTTTCATTGATGTTATACATGTATGTTTGTTAGGATAGGACAATATTTGGTCGAGATACAACTATTTAAAAATCAGGAATCTGAGGGTGCAAAAAAAAATCAAAATATTGAGAAAATTGCCTATAAAGTTCTTCAAATAATGTTCTTAACAATGTAAATGACTAATCAAAAATTAAGTTTTCATACATTTACAGTAGACATTTTGCAAAATATCTTCATGGAACATGTTCATATATTGAACAGTTAGTATCAGTTTAAATCAAATGTAAAATATATAGGTAAGTGAATGATTTTCTTTGTCTTTTGTTCTTTGATTACCATTTAATGGCACAGATTGCACAGCAGGAAAATTAGGCTGCTTTCCCTTAAAGACCAAATGCACAGATCCAATATATTGATACACATGTATTTTACTTTAGCGCACATCCTCTCCATCTCTTGCTCGTAGCAAACTAACAGTTGGAGGAGAGTGGTTCAGGACTTTGCCCAAGTTGTCAAACTGATTAAAAAAGGGACACCCTTTCAGAATGGAAGCAAATCTTTTTGATTAAAGAATACTAAAATGATTTTTTTTTTCATTAGATTAACTTGCACAAATGAATCATTCACCAATCAAGTAAATAGTGTAAAGTTTGATTTTATGAGGATGTTACTACATAACCGACTGTGTTTCTGAGGATATTTTGAAATTATTATGTGTATTTGTCCAGTTCAGGTGAAAGAAGGCACGAAAGAGAACTCAGTTGAGTTTTCTCTTCCACATCATCTTGCGCTTGAATGGTTCAAAATCACATTAAAATGTGCAAACAAAAATCGAAATGCATGTCTTATCAAATTCACAGTTATTGAAAATTTGGTTCTGAAATTGTGATCTGTTCTTGATACCCAACCTTAGTGGTCATTAATTACCAATTAGCTAAGTTAAGTTTTGGGTGTACATTAGGGATGTAACGGTATGAAAATTTTCTATCATGATTATAGTGACCAAAATTATCACGGTTATCAGTATTATCACGGTATTGTTAAAATGTGCTGGAAGTGTTCGAAAAGTACTGACACATAAATTACTTCACCAAGTTTTACATTTAAAAATCAACAAACAACAAATAAAATGACGTTTTGTTTACCTAATCAGTAAAACAATAACAGTACCAATGATGTCAGGATTTTAAATGACAACATGACTGACAACCTATATGGCATGTTCAAATATCTAAAGTAAATGATCAAATAAAGCTTTAAAAACACTTTAAATAAAGAAAAGAGTTAAGTCAAAATAATAACTGATTAATAAATGATTATATGTTTTTTATCTGCTCCATAAATCTAGATAACTTGATCTAAATTGTTTAAATCCACATAAGCTTGTTTTTCATCAACTGGTCAAAATATATAGGCTACAGCAGGGCATGAAAATTCAGTCTGTTTTTTTGGCCAGACAAAAACTGCACACAAGCTGAATGTAAATGTAAGTCTCTGTAAATCCACTGTATGTCACTAGATGGCGCTTATGGAAAAGCTGAATTACAGCTGTTTCTGTAAACTTTGTGGATAAAGCAGTATTGCGATCAAGAACACTACTTTAGATGTTACATGGAGTGAAGATGAAAACTAAATGACATCGAATCTTTTCTGAAGACAATCAGAACCTTCAGAGATACAGTCATATAATTAATTAATTCATATATTCATTTTATTTGTGTAATTCCCGATTTATGTTTCTGCCGGTGGGCAACCCCCAATTGCGAAGTGAAACGCACGGACTGCAAATACATTAGTTACCAAATACAAACATTTTTTTCTATGAGGGTTGCGCTTCACTAAATAAAATGATTTAATAAATACCTGTTTACAACAAGCACTTATTCGCGCGTTTCATTAAGTTTGTGGGCTCATATGTAATATCTGAGGGAGCGAAGAGCCATGATCACTATATATTTGGGAGAGCAAGCCCGCTGCAATCCGAGAGATTCGTGCCGGCACCCTCTTGTATTACAATAATGCACTCTTTGCATTTGCTAATAAAATAACGCCAAAAACTGCTTCAAATGAACGATGAAAATGAGAACTGAGTCGTAAAAGCTGCAATCCATTTCTTATTGCTTAAAATGAACGGAGACTATCTCGTGTTTTTCCGTGCATGCTCGATCATTTCTGTGGGGATCGGCGCCTATGCCGTTAGCACCCTTAGCATCCTAGCTTTTCTGTCGTCTTTTCACACAAAACGAAACTACTCTGCATGCCGTGTGCAGATGAGGCTGTTACCTAACTGTGCTTTATGCTGGACAGTATTTATTTATCATCAGTTGTTCAAATCGTGGTAATCGAATACGGTTTTAATGATAATTGAAATATGAAACGGTAATACTAGCCGTGGGGAATTTTTATCATGATTTATCGTCAAAGCGGTAATCGTTGCATCCCTAGTGCACATTAGAGCAGCATGATTAATTGTTAAAAGATCGCGATTTCGATTCAAACACCTATGCAGTCCCATTTTTAAATGTCAATGATTCGTCCATGTCTATTAAACCTTTGAAAAAAATCATACCGGAGCATTCAAGTCTGCGTTCATTTACCATGTTGGGGTAAGAAACAGTCTCACAAACAGTCTTTTCAACTACACAGTGTTATTTCTTACATATCTTACAGTCATTAATATTATCACAGAAATACTGGGATGAAAGTTTATAGTTCAGGCGCTTCAAATAACATTTGTTTCGCTTGCATTGTTTTGCCACTAGGTGACGGAAAGTGACTGTTAAAATATATTGTCATTGAATCATTCATTCAAGAGATTCATTCAAAAACACTGATTCATCCAGTAATGAAACAAGTGACGTATTTAAGAATGAGACATTAATTCATTTATTTAAAACTACTTTTTCATAATTTTAATATAAAAAAAAATTAATAACTAAATATATTAGATTTTAAATGCATATATATTAAAATGTGTAATAATTCATTTGAATTAATTAAAAACTTAAACAGACTGCAGCAATAATATTTTCTCACACATTATTTAGTTTTCAGAATCGTGGGAGAATCATGATCTCTGTTTGAGACCCAAAAAAAAGTGTGATTCTCAGTTTATCCAGAATCGTGCATCTCTAGTGTTTGTACACCCTGTGATCAGTTAAGGGTGTAATAACTCATCAGCTGGAGTTTAGTCCTTAAATTTGTAAAATAGGTGTTATTCTGAAGCAGAACATTATGTGCTTTGCCTCTAAGATTTTCAGACTATTTTTCAAATGTGAGTTACTTTATGACACCAATTTACATCATCACTTTTTTTAGTGGGTGAAAGAACATGGACAATTCTAGTACAACAATGACATTGAAACAATTGCATTGAAATCAAGGACTATAGATATACCAAGTCTGTTCACTTTTATTACTTATGAATGGGAGAAACTGCAACACACAATATGGCGGAATTTGTCCCGCCTTTTAAATGAAAGAGCCAATCACTTATTGGTAAAGTCATTGCAGCTGCCTTTAGAAGCTCCACTGAGTAAAGAGAGACAGACTTTGTTTAAAATCCTCCTCTTTCATCTGGAGCATGTTGACAGATTATATGATTTTACTAGATGTAGATGTGGCATCCAGGTTTAACCTTTGTGTAGTATGTGTTGAGTTGAAACATGACATTAAGACAGAAACTATTTATCTGTTGTGTTTTAGAATTAATTGTTCATCGTAGTTGTTAACTGATTATATAAGAATGTGAATATTCTTTAGACTATACTGGACCTAAAGGCTGATGTAGATATAGATTTATTAGTTTGTTACAACAGTTTTCCATTAACTGACATACAGTATGAAAGAGGGGTTAAGGAAAGTGGTCCTCCTCCCTTGTACAGATGACGTTACGCAGCTCATTGCTTGTGTAATGAAGAAAAGAATTACTCGGAGTCGGCACAAGTCCTTATGATTCAGCATTGATGGCAGGTGTGTAATGTTTGAATATCATCCTCCAAAAGGAGCTGATGAATTTCCTGCTGTCCCACGCAGTCTCGGAGCAGTCAGCGCTTTGCTTTGCCACCCATTGTTCATGATACAGTTACAGAATCCTGCATTCACTCTGTGTTTGCTTAAGGACCTGAAGTTCATTTTTCAGATACATGAGCACCCTGTCAACCAACTCCCTGCCTATGGCTCTGTTTCTCCTTATGTCTGCACTGCCTATCAGCAGTTTCAAACACTGTATCTAACTCATGAGTCAAGCTGTTGTTCAGGCTGGCTGACCTATATATGATTCATGTGATTCATGCTGGTCAGTTGTAATAATTGTGACTGTTCAGTCTGTTTCTGAAAAATTTTAAGTGTTACATTTAAATTGTTTTAGTGTTAATTTATAGGGCTGAGTGTTATGGGCCTTGATTTACAAGCACAGTACACTGGTAGAATATAATTTCGGTACCTGATCTGGATGAAAATGTACTACAATCACAGTTCAGCACCATACTGTAGGCAGTATGACTTATATAATATATGCCCCTAAATCTAAAACAAATTGGTGGACATTGGTGTGCTCTTTCTTTTTTTGCGCCACTAACCAGAGAAATGGTTTTCAGTTTTCTCTGCAGTTTATGAAAATAGACTCTTTTGTACTTTGCTTTAACGCTGTAAAACTATTTTTTTTTCACTTCATTATTAGTTCACAATGTACAAATAACACCTTTAACATGATTTAAAACTTTAAAGTGCATTAAAATAGAAATCCAACAAAGTCCAATGCAAAGCACATAGAAGACAATAGAAAGAATCATATCAACTTGTGGAAAATGGGCATCCGATGACCCCTTTAAATAGGGCTGTAGGATATGAGCAGGACTGGGCCCATTTCTTGTCTCATAAATTTTGCACCCAATATTTTAAAGCAATTAACACTGTGAATCTTCAGAAAAACAAATTGTTGTTGTAGGGCTAAGCAAAATATTCCAGCCCCTATCTTTCTATTTGGATGGAAAAAAGGATATGAAAACAGTGAATGTAACCACGTAGGCTGTGTTCTATAATATGTGCAAAAAGGGGGTTAAGAGCACATTAAATTCTAGCATGGTAACATTACAATCTAAAAACAAAAATAATGCTTCTTAAAGCAAAGGTAAAGTGTTTTTTTTTTTCTTTTTTCTTTTTTTTTTTTTCTTTCAAACTAAAAATGAGAAAAAAAGCACAGGCTAATTGTATTAGGCTATTTTGATTACCCCACTACAATATTCTAACTTAACAGTTAAGCTACTGCTATTATAAAAATACACTTAGCTGTAGGTTTAAAATTCTACATTTGGCACGTTTATTGTCTAACAACAAATTTTAGCAAAATATATTTTTTTAGAATTCTTGTGCTTCTGTTTCATTGGGCTCTGTCTGTTGCACGTGTGCAGCAGCGCTCGTTCACTAAAGTCTGTGAAGTTTAGCGGATCTCTAAAAAACGCTGGGTTAAAAACAACCAAATTTTGGTTATTTTGGCAACCCAGTACTGGGTCAAAAGGGACGAACCCAGTGCTAAGTTGTTTTGACCCAGTGAATTGGGTTGAATTATTTGACTCAGCATGCTGGGTTGCTTTATGGTTTAAAATGACTACACTGCTAGGCTAAAATGAACCCAAAATTAAGCTAGGCATTAAATCTACAAATCTTGTTCATTTTAAAATCAGTTTAACACGTACATGAATGACTATCAGAAGGTAAACATTTATTAAAAACTACAACAAGAGAAAACGTTCAAAAGTAACATACATGTGAAAAGAAATGCAGAAAAAGTATGGCGTTAGCAGGTACAGAGTTTATAAATGAAGCACTGAACATTTGCTGACTATATCGTTTAAGACCAAATGTTATTTTATTGGTAAATTTTGTATATTGTATAAAACTACTATATAAAAAGGTTTTTTTTTTTTTTTTTAACAAACTATTCTGGCATGACAGTACACTAATAAACCACAACATTAACACTGATATTATATATTTAACACAAGCAAATGTGTAAAGGAATGTGAGCATGTGTATGAATGAGTGTGAACTCCATTTCTACTAAACAACACAGAACAAGCATTTGACATTTTGTTTTTACAGACTATACACTTACTGTTTGTTTCATAGTCCATAATCACGTACAAAACATGCATCACTGCCAGTTTTCATTATCTCTTTAAGATAATTGATGAAGAAGCCCCATCAGCTTAGCAAAGGCGTGCAACATCTTTTACATTATCCAGGGCTCCCTTCTTCTTTGAAACCACTATTGCATCAGTTTGGGGGAAAGATCATTTCTCCTCTTTGTCCAGCATTCATCCCAGTCACCACCTGTTTTTCATCAGTGGCCTAAAAGAGAAAAAGATTTAAAAAATAAAACATTTAGTTAAAATGTAACCATTTTCAAACAGGTGCATCCACATCTGTAAGAATAGTTAACTAGTCTGTTTTATAAATTTCAACCATATTGTGTGGTTGTTTATTGTCTTTGTCTTCCACAGTGCTCTAGAATACTACGATAGCAGACAGTGGTAGCATTTATTTTCTAAAAAATATCTCCCATCAATCTTAAAAGAATGAAGCACTCTTATGTCTGTGGTTTTTTTTTACATCTAAATAAAACGTTCTTTTACACTTAGTCAAAAAAAAAAATTATAACAGGAAATAATGACCTTTACTTGCCTTAAATCATCTTTCCCTCTCTTATGAAGAAGCTGAGAAGATCGACTCCTCACACAAGCAGGCTTCTGTGTTGTTAACTCTAAAGTTGTTTAGGTTCTGCAATGAAAAACACAGACATCAGTGGTTTAATTAAAATGTGAACAAGTAATCGTACTGTTGTTGCATCAAAATGTTAAGTAAACAGGTGGGAGACAACAGAAACATTTATTTTCTACAAATAACTTTCATCGATCTCAAAAGAATCAAAATCTCCTGTGTCTCTGGCTTTCTACATAATGTCTCTGGCTCATCTACATAAAACGTTTTCTTCACTCTTAGACAAAAAAAAAAAAAAAATTGATAACATGAAATTATGACCTTTACTTGCCTTAAACCATCTTTCCCTCTCCTATGAAGAAGCTTACAAGCAGGCTTCTGCGTTGTTAACTACAAAGTTGGTTTGAGTTCTGCAATGAAAAACACAGACATCAATGATTTAATTAAAATGTGAACAAGAAATCATATTGTTGTTGCATCAAAATGTGAAGTAAATGTGCAGGAGACAACAGAAACATATTTTCTAAAAATAACTTGCATTAATCCTGAAAGAATGAAGCTCTCCTATGTCTCTGGCTTTCAAAATCTAAAAAAAACATAATTTTACTAATAGTTAAAAAAAAATTGATAACAAGGAATTATGACCTTTACTTGCCTTATACCGTCTTTGCCTCTCTTCTGAAGAAGCCGAGACAAGAGGGGATTTTACTGGAATTTATAACTTTGGTACGATAAAAATATCGATATTCCATACCATTTTTGATACCTCAGGGAAAAACTGCCACAACTTTAAGGACATAAAATTTGAGATTTTAATTGAAAGATAAATATAACAAGGCTAGAACATGAGGTATATTTTTTTACATTTAAATTTACATCAAGTGGTAAAACACTTGAGAAAAGACCAGTATGCCGGTGTGGCACAAGACTGTAATTCAGCCCTCCTGCATGGAAACCAACAGAAGAAGACACACTTATGAGAAGTACAAACAAAGCCAAACCAGCAGAGTGTGTAAATGCTGCCATGTGTTTTTTGTTTTTATCTTAGGGTTAAAAAGGGGTTCGATATAATTAGGCAGCTGTTTTCCTCTCAATAACAAAATAAACACAACACAAATGACAGCGCTGAGAAAACAGCAGTTAAGTAAGCATCTGATCATATTGAGTATGAATATGTGCACCACATCTGCTATTTGGCAAAGCTGTTAGCTGTGTGGATATTGACAATGTTGTTAACAATTCTCGTTCATAATTGATACTGTGGCTTCTTGTTATGAAGATCTTAGTCTATATGCTGTGTTCTGTCAGTGCGTGGACTTCATATTATTTGTAGCGCACTTGCCATCCAGTAATCGAAAACATTTTTTGCTACCTTTTATTAAACAAAGTGTCAGCTTTAAATTATGCCAAATTCATAACGAAATTCAAACAATAAATATAGTTTTGGCGCCCTTTAATGCAGCATGAGCGATCGCTTTAGCGCCTCAGTTCAAAGAGCAAGTGAACCCATATCTTTCTCTATCTTTTTTATTACTATAGTACAAAATGAACATGAATTAACATCAAAAAAGTTGGCTATATTATAAGAGAGCATAAAGTACAATGTACTGAAATGTCTCATGTAATCACTCATTCAGTTTCAGACTGCAGAAAACATGTAAAGCTTGTAAACAATGCCACGTAACAATACATTTACCTCAGAATAACCATTTAGCGTCCATAAACTCATCAGTCAGTTGGAAAAATAATTATAAAGAGGAGGATTTTGCTATATTTAGGCACTATTGCATATTATGCACTATGCATCCTTACTCAATTTTTTGGTCTGGAGCCCTGCACTGGGGTGGTACCTTTTCAAAAGTACATGTACTGTACATGTTTGTACCTAAAGAGTCAATTTTGGTACCTTAAAGGTACATATTAGTACTTAAAGTGTACATATTAGAACATAATAGGTACAAATGTTTACCTTTTGAAAAGGTACTGCCCCAGTAACAGCTTTTTTACCTTTATTTCTGAGAGTGTGCTTTACCACTAACATATAATTTTTTTTTTTTAAAACATACTTTAGGATGTACTGCTTTAGTTGCCACTAGGCAAGGTTTTTTATTTGGACAGTTCTCCGGTGGATATTTTTAAAAGTGTTTCACCAGAAATAATGTTACTTTTTTTTCCTTTCTCTTTAATTCAGATTTTGCCACGAAAAATGTAAATTGTTGTGGTTGTTGTTTTTCATGACATGATCTTGCCATGAAAATAGCTATGGAGCTCTCTATGGTGTAGTGAATGACTGCTGTTATTGTGGCACAGTGAATGCTGATTGCAGAGCACCATGGCACTGTGCCCTCGCTGTGGTACCATGATGTCAATAGCACTCAGTGCTTTGAAATGTGCATGGGCACGCAATCCCTATGTGTTGTCATTTTGTCTGGAGATTGTGCTCTGTCATAAGTTGGAACCAACAGTGGAACCAACATCGCCTACAGTGATGAGATGATTAGTGATAGTTTGGTAAGACAGTTTCCTCCCACAACGCCCCAAACACAGCCCTTTCCCTGAACTCTAATTGCATAATGTTTGTGTTTTGGCTGGAAAAGTCAGTCATCTGCTGTCAGTCCCCACAACAGGCTACCCAGAACTGCAGAGGAAATGTACCACTGTGTATATTTGTGTGTGGACAAAAGTGTTCTTTGTGTGCAGGAGAGTAGAATGGGGTGGTGTGTCTGAACTGCCTGTTCCTTGCTGTAGGTGGAGGTTTGGTGGCCATGTGAATCAGACTGATTCAGGGCATGGCGCCTGGTGACATTCCTAAACTTCCCACTGGTGACTGGGCACAGACTCCACCCACTGACCACTAACCCTTCCAACCATGCCATTGCCCGCCTGCTATGTCATGCCTGACATCATAGAAACGCATACAGCATACAGTTACAGTACACCTTTATGCTAGCCTACACCATGATATTTCAATACGAGTTCCTCCCTTTAATCAATGTGGTATGGATACTATATTCCTCTGACATAAGCCATAGGTGGCTATATTTGTTTCCTTCTTGAAACTATCATTTCATTTTCATTTTTTGTTTGTTCTTAGCTGAAATTAAGTAAAATGTATTTTTTTAAATGCCTATATATGTACACCAAAAAAGAAAAAAGAAACACACATTATGTAAAGGTTATGAATTGATTTGCATTTCAGTGATCCCCAAGCAAAACATGACTCGGCACTTGTTTCTTCTAGTTGATCACCAGGTTTGCACACATCTCAGTTTTCTGAATCAGCTTATGATTAGGCATTATACACAACAATGTTCTACAACAATGTTACGTTATATCTCAAGGTTTTCTTTTAGTTTAAAATGTACGTATACAAATACATAATTGCGAACAAAAGCATTCAAGCTCAAGCAGAGTAAACGGAAAAAAGTAAGCAGACCATGCCAATTACAGTACAGAATGTACAGTTGCAATCAAAATTATTCAACCCCCCCAAAGACCACAGTACTTTACAAAAACAAGCTTTTCTGAAGATCCGGGACTTTATAAAAATTGCAACTATAAGAGGTTACTGACATATTAAAAGTGATAATGTCAATATAGTGTAACATTTTTGAGTTCTAGGATTTTTTTTTTTTTTTTTAAACGCAGCTATGTCATAATTATTTAACCGCTATGCAACATTGCAGTTTTTGTCACTTATTTGTATAGTGTGGAACAAAGTTGTCTTAAAACGCAATTAAACCTTTAGAAACTCTATTAGAAAACAACTTGAGCTGTTACACATCCATACATTTAGCCAATGCATGTGCTGAAGTGTGAGTAGCAAATATGGCATAGTCAAGAGAGCTCTCACAAAAGCTATAGAGAAGGAAATGTATGAAGATTTCCAAGACGTTAAAGGTTCCTGGAGATACAGCTGGCAGCCTTATTCCTTAGTTTAAAATGTGTTGTACCAGAAAATTGTATGTCTGGTGCAAAAAAGGCAAAACTTATGAGCAGAAGAACATCGTCTCTATTGTCAAACATGGAGGTGGGCCAGTCCTGTTATGGGAGTGTTTTACTGTTGCAGGAAGTGGAAATATGGACTCTGTGAAGGACCTCATGAATTCTTTGAAGTATCAGGCCATTTTCACAAGAATTGTGATGACTTGGTGCAAAGACTGAAGCTGATGATCAGTGGAATTTCCTGCAGGACAATCATCCCAAAGTATACATCCAAATCTACTTATGCTTGGTTCAGGGATCAGTCATAGAATTTTAATGAGTGGCCTGTTCAGTGTCCAGATTTAATTCTCATTTAAAATTTTGGTTGAATTTGAAGAAAGCAGTGGAAAAGTGAAAACCAAAGATTGTGACGGAAGCTTCTAAGCAATTACAGGCAGCGATTATTGGTGGTCAAATTTTTTTCATTATTCATCAACTTAGGTTTTCAGAATTACTCAAATGTATATTGATCAACTATCTCTAATAGTGTACTGATGCCTTTGTTGAATTGTTTTCACAACATTTTGTTCTCTGCAGCAAAATGTCTTGCAGGTCAAGGGGATCAAATAATTTCGGATTGTACATGCGCTCAAGTCGGCCTGTGTTTATCATGATTACATTACATTAAATAATGGTGTGCTAAGCAAGGTTTCTTCTCTTCTCGGCTCACTCACCCACTCACAGGGTACAGCTGCGCTTACCTGCAGTCGTGAATGCATTGATTGACAGCTGTCTTTCTTCAGTCAAATGGTGTTTGGGTTTCATTTCATTTGATCAAAAGTAATTCCTTTTTGTAAGATCTTTTAGATAAAAGTCATTTCAGACTTCACGAGGCAGATGACGACATTATGATCACATACAATCAACTTGTTAACACGCTCCACACCGCCACCTAATGTATTTAATTATAACTGACTTTTAGTTTGCGTGCTTAGGAGTTATCATAGATTCTTTGCATTTAAGGCCAGAAAAGCAACACATGGTAAAATTTGAATAAATATTTGAATGTTCAACTATTTGTGCACACCCCTACTTCAAACACAGATCAAGTTGATGCCAAAGACAGGGCTCTAGACTGCAAGCATTTTTTGAGAATGTGCGAGTTAAAATTTGACATTGTTGCATTTGTGCGAGTGCGTTGTCACGCACTCCAAATTGGTGTCTGCCTATCTGCGCTTCCATTATCAGTCACGTACACACACTCACTGATGAAACTCACATATTAGGAATTAAGGGAAATTAAAAAATAAGTTGTCTAAAAATGAAAATGTTGATAGCAGATTACTTTAAAAAACAAAGTATGGAGGGTGAGAATGCTGCAGCAAGTTCTCCAGTGCACACTTGATGGAGCAAAGCAGACACTTTTAATTTACAAATGTAGCATCCGTTGTCCAACTGAACTAAATGGTTTTTATTTCTTTAAAAAAAAGGCAAAACGGTGGTGGGGGCACCGCGTTGGGCAAGCAATGTATTAGGTGTACGACCAAACACCAGGTAATACCGGTAACACAGACTACCATAGATGGATAGATATTGCAATTAATCAGTTGCAATATTTGCGACCAAATCATGTGCTGCTAAAAAAAAAAATTGCACCAGCAGCACCAGTGGGAAAAATAAGTCTAGAACCCTGCAAAGAGCTCAATTTTGGTTTTATCTGATCACAGCACTTTCTCAGATTCATTTAGATGTTCATCGGCAAACTTCAGACTGGCCTGCATGTGACTGCTTGAGCAAGGGTGTAGTGGGTTAACTGGCCAGTTTCTGCTCCAAATGCGCAATTAGCAGTCAGTAGTCAGTCGGCATGGGGTGTTTACAGTATATGAATGTATCTCTGAGGGGAACTTAGAAAAGCTTAGCTTAGATGGTGTTTTCTTTTCATCTTGCCACTGTACTATCCGTATTAAAGTAGTATTTCTAAGTGCAGTGCTGCTTTGTTTACAGTGGTAACCAGGAAAACACTGCATCACTGCTGTTCCATAAGCTCCATCTGCTGTCAGAGAGTGAATTTGCACTCTCAATCAACCAGGTGTGCTGTTTTTGTTTCCTGCATATTAGGGTTGGGTCGATAGACGATGCCATCGTCCATCGCCGATGGCCGATAGACATCACGATGCTGAGCTGGCATCGCGATCCTCCGCTCCGCCCCGCCCCCGCCGCAGCAGCAACCCGCTCGCGAAAAACACACACTTAATCACACTATATAGCCAAATGAAATGCATGCTTTCAATTTCCGCATCTTTACTTATTTTATTATTATTATTATTATGAGGAAATAATAACAAGGAAGTTGTTAGCGATCACAATACAAATTACAGTGAACTCCAAACGAATTACACGAACTAGTTCGTTTACATTAATAAATGAGGCATACAAAAACAGCAGAAAAAAATCAAAATAATGTTAATTAAATTAGATTAAATAAACTACACCAAATATGCCTTTTTCATGGTTTTACCATAACGAACAGAGCTTGGAACAAAAAACAAGTTTAAATATGAAGGTTTCTGGACAGAAATACTAACATGTTCACCTTTTCTGGCTTTAACACCACTTCAGACGTGTCTCGTGGCTGTCCTCTTTCATCCGGCCTAAAGCCAAAGTATTGCCAGATAGGTGAATTTGCACCTTTTTTACCAACCAAGTTTGTCGACGCCATTATAACGACACAGATGACTGTGCCTATTCATGTCAGAGTCCCGCGGAAAAAGTGATTGACAGTGGTAATTTGTGTGTAACTTATCTTTATTTATTTATGGTTTGGTTATGGGTAAAACAAAGACCATGCGGGTCAGGTAGTGGAAACGGTAGGCTACAATTAATTAATTCGTTATGAATTCATTATTTAACATCAACCCCACCGTTTTTTTCTCTCTCTCTCAACCAACCTCTGTTCCGGATTTGTACAAACTACATTGAAATTAGGGGTGTGTCATATTACGATTTTCGATTGTGGACAATTAAAATGTCTTCACAATCTGCTTTTGAAGTAATGTACTATATTTCGTGCTACAGCGCACATTCTGTCAGACGCAGTTCTGGCGCCTCCGTCTCAATATACTGTACAACGCGGCATACATTCACATCAAATGATAACTCAGCTTCAGAGTTTCACTCACGCAGGGGCGTAATTTCCACTGGGGACACAATTTTAAAAACTCCCCCACTTTCCAATTGGTTTGTTAAATTAATGTCTTGTATTGTAGAATGCACGCCCAGCACCGCCGAGTTTAGCGCCATCGTTAAAACGAAACCGAAAGTAAAACGCGCGCGCGCATTCAAAAGCAAT
Organism: Labeo catla; assembly: GCA_012976165.1. NCBI lineage: Eukaryota > Metazoa > Chordata > Actinopteri > Cypriniformes > Cyprinidae > Labeo > Labeo catla. The sequence goes on along the minus strand of VONZ01000910.1, from coordinate 84,501 downwards.
TTGAATACCCCACGTTTAGAGAGCGACCCCCAACCCCGCCGCCTTCGACGACTATGCCATCGTCCATCGCGATGTTTCACATTAGACATCGTACGATGCCAAATTGGTCGACATCGCCCAACCCTACTGCATATATTTTTTTTATGTAGCATAATTTCACAAAGATAAAGTTAGACCACTCTGTTTTTGCTTCAGATTTTGAAATTAGATCAGAAACTGCTCATGCATGTATAGTCTTTCTTTCTTTTTATATCACAATATATTTCTTAATGTTGGTCGATATGATATAATTCTGATATCGATATGAGCAATTTTTTCAGACTCAGAATTACTGCCTAGAACTCCCACAGCAGATGTCTATACAAACTTATGAAAAATAAATTTGCCAAGTCCATGAAACCTCCTATAAAACTATAAAATATATTCGAAAAAAATGGCACAAATACATTAATGCTCACTTTTTATTTGTATTTAGCCTTTATACAAACAAGAAATGTGAAATCACCATCAAATAAACATAAGACTTTCAGACTCACCTTATTAATATTAATATATTTAACTAAGCTCCAGTATAACATAGGCTGATTATTCTTATAGACTGGAACAAAAGTGCTTCAGCCAGGATAAAGAATATGAAAAGTTCTGCCGAAAACAGAAAAAAAAGAGTGATCAAGAGTGAAAGTTTTTACTTGACCCCTTTTAAAGCAACACTTAATTGAAAATATTTGAAGGACACATGCCAATATTTTAAAATATTTTCTGTAATATTATTGTTAGCATAAATAATGAATGGGTTTAGTTTATTTTTATTTTCAAATAGGTAAATCAAATAATTTAATACTTCCAATACATTTAGTTTATTTTGCTGTAGGACTGAAATTGGTTCTGAAAATCATTTATGTATAATTAAGAGCTCATATTAAAGAGCTTATTTTATAGTTAAGGCATGGCCATAAACTGTATTATTTTAAAGACTTCTTGAGAGAAGAATATATTACTTTAGGCTATTCTCCTTGTCTTTTATTTCACCATAATTAAAATAAAAATGTCCTGGAAAATGATCACCGAAAAAGAGTGGGAACCGTGGGGATCACTCTTAGGAGCCCAAATCATTAAACGCACATAGAGCTGTACGATTAATCATTAAAATTGTGATCTCGATTCAAACACCCATGCGATCCCATTTTTAAATGATTTGCGTTCGTGGTGCTGCTAACACAGAGATCATTTACCATGTTCGGGTAAGAAACAGCTTCACGAACAGCTTCTTTCCAGCTACACAGTATTATTTCTGTCTTACAATCATTCATGTTTTCAAAGAAATACTGAGATGAAAGTTTATAGTTCAGATATAAACATTGATGTCTGGTCTGATGAACTTTTTGATCCACCTCAAATGTTGACTTCTGTATTATATTTTAAATACATGTATATTAAAATGTTTAATAATGAATTAAAATTAATTAAAATTAATTAAACACTTTTAAATAGATCGCAGTAATACTATTTTGTCACACATTATTTTGCTTAGTTCAGAATCGTCTGAGAATCATGATCACTCTTTGGGAAAAACAAACAAAAACAAACAAAAAAAAAAAAAAAAACGTGATTCTCAGTTTATCTGGAATCATGCAGCTCTACTCTGATGTACACAGAAAAGGCCAACAGAAAAGGGGACTATTGTAACCCTCATTCCCTGATGGATGAAATGAATGGCTGCTGTCACTTTAAGGCCAAATGCACAAGTCCAATATACTGACACTCAACAGATTTCTTTCCCAACTATTTGCATTCACAGATATAAGACACGGTTTATGTGAATGCCAAGTCTGATGTTTTGGCACATTTTGTGTGTACTTGACCATTTAGGCGAGTTTTCTTTCTTGTTTAGCAAATATATTACAGTCACAGAGTCTCAGGCACACGTCTGAGTGTTTGAATGTAATTAAAGTTCCTGTATGTAATTTTTTTGACTGTACAGTTTGCAGTTATTAAGAAACGTGCTAAAATACTTTTATCCATAACAATAAAAAACAATGATACAGCCAGTAATTCTACTTCATGATGATTATTATTATTGTCAGTGTTGAAAACAGTTGCGTACAATGTTTGTTTTATTTTTTAGTATTCTTTGAGTTTAAGGTTCAAAAGAACAGCATTTTGCTGAAATGGAAAGCTTTTGTAACATTATAAATTTTTCATCAGTTTAATGCAGTCTTGTTTATATTTCAACAAATTGGAGTAGAAAAATAATTATTATAAAGTTGATATTAAAAAAAAATATCAGTTTAAAGTTTAGTGTTTTGAGGCCTGTTGCATGAAGCCAGTTTCAGTTGCTACCTAGGGAAGTTTGCGATTAGTTTAAGCATTTGTTTTAAAGCTCAAGAAGGTAGATTGGTTTTTAATGGTGTTCATCACCATGTTAACTTAGACTACACTGTTAACCTGCTCTAAAGCAGGTTTTACTCTGTGTTAGAGGTTGCAAACCAAAACTGGACCATTCATCTGTGAGCAAACTGGCACATGATGCAATAAAGCCACTCCCCTATATTTCTTGCTCCAAGTGAAAGAAGGTTACAGTAAAAGAATTTTAGCACAGAATTTACCATCTTTTACTACCACTAATTATAATATTACATGGATTACAGTTATTTATAATTTATATGATATAATCATATAATTATTATGCATTAGATATTGTAAATTTAGGTTTGGTAGAAGTGCATTCTTATTGAGGCCAGACATAAATGTTTGTTGCTTGTTGTCCTGAAGAACATATTTCCAGGTTATGAAAAAAGGGCTTTATGGCATCTCAGTGGGATAATTACAACACATTAAAATGAACTTTGAATGTTATGAGTCTTTCAGTGCTGTGCTTATTCCCAGCAGGCCTGAGCTGTGTGTGGGTGTGTAAGTGTATTCATACAGAGTGGCGTCAGAGTACAATCAGTAGTCTGCAGGAGTGATATGATCAATTCAGGCTATTTCATAAGAGTACATTATAAATGCATGTAATACATACAGCAATGTTAAAGGCATTCAGGGTGGTGGCCGGTGACTTCTGGAGAAAGGGCTGCAGTGTTTTAAGCTCCACTGAGCTGTCTGCAGCTGTACTTCAATCTAGTGTTAAAACTTGACTTTTCAGTATGTAGGCAAAAGTGATGAATCCTATTTTAGATGCAACCTCCATAAACTATATAAATGGGAAAATTGATGCAAAATGGAATATTTTTATTTATTTACATAATCCAATCAAATCTGTCAAATGTTACAGAGTGCATAAAGAATGACACAGTTTTATATATATATATATATATATATATATATATATATATATATATATATATAATTTTTTTTTTCTTTTTTACAGTTGCTGTGGATCCTAATGGATGGAGATGTGCACGATGGTGTGATGGACTTAGCAGCTTGTGAAGTCAGCCACTGCGCAGACAGACTGCCTGCATGCTGTGTGTGAACCTTTGCTGTGCAACGCACACACACACACACTGGCCATAAAACTAAAGTGACCAACAGTCCTCCTACGGATCAGACAGCTGGTAAGTTCATACTGCGTTGTGCTCATGTCATCATGAAGGTGTGTTAGTACCTGAAAACGAGTAGAAGTGTGTCTTTTTGTATAGGGGAATGTTTGTTTTCTTTTGTAGCGATTATTATGTTTTTGAATGAAAGCTGGAAGTTGAGTTCAGCTATGAGAGAGCGGGCATTTGCAGCAGGCACTATTGTGTGTCTATGCGTGTGTGTTCTTGCAAATGTATCACTGCACTGCACACATGCCACATGGCTCTCTACCCTTGTCCCATCCATCATTAGCTGTGTGGAGGGTCAAATGGACAATAAAGGTGAGTGCTCTGTATCTTATTACTCTGTGCACTCCAGTGCCTGGAACTCCGTCATTCGACTCTGTTCGTCCGTATCCATAATCAAGCACCCACTGTGTGGTCCACAGCCTTGACCTGCCTCCCAGCGTAGCCCCCCTGTAGTTGCTTCAAAATTCGTATCTGTTACCTGATTTGGATGTACTATGCTAAATAACATTGTGATAAAACATGTGCTTGTCATATAATTGTAAGCCATAATGGTGACTGTGTGTCATACAAATAACACTGTGGTCATCTGTTTCCTTCATAAACAGGAGGCAAACACGTCGGTCCCAAATATCTGACTGATGAGTTATTTTTTTCTCAAAACACACCACAAAGACTGCACAGTGCTGTTTTGGGCTGAGATAAGCTCTGCGCATTTATGTGTGAGACCGTCTGAGTGCCTGGCACGTCGGCATGGTGCAAAAGTTTTTCAGTCAGTGAAAACATCTGTGTGTGCATTCAGCACTGTGTGTTGGGAGGAAATAATCTCAGGCTGAATGTAATTACTGTACGCTTATCTACCCTGCACAGCTCCCATCTTAGTCAAACGGCTCTATAATTAGAACAGGGTTTTAAAGAGTTCATTACCGACACTTTTAGATTTTTATCTAGAGGTGGAGCAGTTCTGACAATACAGTGCACCTGCTTAAAAATGCCTTTGTGTGTGTGTGTGTGTGCAGTTTGTTTCTTAAAGCTTTTTATTGAAATTGTGTATCCAAATCTTTTGTCAGGCTTTCAGCTTTCAACTCTGATTTTTAACAAGGTGGTAAACACAATCAGTCACGTTCACACCAGCTCTGACTGTTGATAAGAATACGTGTATGAGCGTTTGTCAGAACAGAAGGGAGGCTTGCAGAGATTGGGGGGTTTAGCTCCCACCAGGGGAAGTGTGGCTATTTTTACCTCATAGGAAGTGTATGTCTGTGTGTGCTGAAATAGCTGCGAGCATGCTTCTTGTGGAGTGGTGTCGCAAATGCCTGGAGAGACTGGAGAGCCAAGACCGACAACTCTGGGGGCTCTTCGTAGAGGTACGAGGAAGGAGCTTAGAGCACAATGTTATTTTAACCCCTCTATCTGTCACTTCCTGTGTGTCACTCGTGTCTACCCCCCTCTCCGTTTCTCTGTCCACTTCTTCAAATGGACCAGCATTGCCTTACAGTGCCCACACCTCAAGGACATATGTCAGTGGTGACAAGGCTTCCTGGGGTGCTTCTAATGTGGTCCTTGGCAGACTGTGGGATGAAGACACAGGACACCAGCCAGAAGATTTTAAAACTGGGCGGAGATGTTTAATAGCTCACACTTCTCTGCAATGTGTAGTTCAGCATCATGTCAGAAGGAGGGAGCAGGTTACAGAATGACAAGATTATCCACTGTGTGTCATATAATACAGAGCAGAAGATGATGCAATAGGCCATGTCTTTTACAGAGAACACCTCAGTTTTCAGAGAAACACACACGCACACCCGCGTATACACAGTCACTTTGTATATAGTGTGGCATGCCAATAATAGCCACCCACGCGGTCAAAAATCCATTCATAAAAGCTGTGCTCTTGCCTGCTTTTATGCACCACCGACAAAATCACTGTTGCAGAAAGCATACAGTAAAAAAAACAAAAAAAAAACACTCAAATTAGTTTTCAGTCACTTTCCTCTTGAAAATCTTGTATGTTCAACCTTTATTTAGTGTCGGCCTCCTTTTATGTCTCTATCACCCTCACTTCCTGTCAGCTGACTGTCTGCTCACCTGGCTTGGTGTGTCTCCAAGGACCTGGTTTAACTCAGTTGAGTAAACAGAGCCCATGAGCTCATCCTTGTGTGTTTAACACTCACGCATATTTGCAGTGCTGCTTTTGCCTGTGAACTTCAACAGTCAAAAATATGCATATTATGCATCTACTTCAACAACCTTGTTTTGCTTGAAATGAGATTTTAATGCAACACACTCTAATGCTTAGTCTTACTGAGAATCTATTTTTAGAATGCCGGTCTCCAGTGATCAGATGTGCCTGGTTGACACCCAACTTTAGAACAAACAGGCTTAGATGTGATTGTGTTTCACAGGTGTGAGTGTATATATATGTTTATTCTATGTCAAACAGCACAGTTATATTTTGTGATGAAATTGGCCAAATTTGAACTGTATAACCTTTATTTTTTTCAGTATAGCAAAGTGCACCAAGTCACCAAGTGAGAAGTGTCTGGAAAAAGTCTGACAGTTTTCAGTCCCTTAACTTCCTGTAAAACTTTTCACAGCCCTGGGCTTCTTTTTGCTTGCTTTATCCTTGTTCCATTGTGCTTTGCTGCCTCCAGTGGCAGTTGTCTGGACTGCAGCAGTCATTAACAACTGCACAAATCACAGAGGCTACAGTCAAACTGTATTGTATTTTCAGGTCAAGTATTTCTAGAGCGCTTTACAATACAGATGTTCACAGTGTAGTTATCAGTCCTATTTGTAGTGCCAAAAGCAGTTTGGCTTTAAAAGAGATTGACTTTCACATTCTACTGTTGTCATGAATCCCTAAAATATCTCTCAGCTAAATTAAAAATCTCTCAGCTCTTAATATTGAGACTGAGTTTGTATGAACAACCACAGTTATACAAGCTGAAAGTAGTTAGTATGTTACCCTGTTGATATAAGGCATTCTTTGCGGGTTTTTCCGTTCCTGTTAGTCACTAATGTTAGGGCAGACAACCTTTCTCAGGTCAGGAACAAAGGGTGTTGCAGGGATCCGGACTGTGACTAAACATTTACAATAGAATAAACAATTACTTTTAAGTAGCATTTTAAAATACTGCTTTTTTTCTTTATTTAAGCTCAAAATTCATTTGCTATAGTAACTACTTTCTGATCAGTGCAGATCACCTCATAGAAGTCTCATTTATCTGTCATTTGTAGCATACTGCTTACAGTCAGTCAGCCATTTCTTTCTCTCTGCCCTCAAGCATGAAACAGCTGGGTGCCATCACTCCAGCCTCAGTGGATTTTTCTGATGACCCCAGGATACACCTGGGTCACTCTGTCCCCTTCACTCTTCACTAGAGATCAGTAATCCTCTTGCCTCGTATCCACTCTTAAACCACACCTGTCAAAAACACACGCGCACACACACACACACACACACACAAACTGCCTTGATGCCAGTCTGGCTCACATGGCTGCACGGGGCTTCCTAGAAAGATGCCACAAAAGCAGAGATTAGCCAGCTTGCACACACACTCACAACGTGTGTATTTATCCTGGATTCTCACCCCATGCAGCTCTGTCTGTGGCTAAAGGTAACGGTAAAGCTTTCTGGGAAGTAGGAGTAATGGACCATGTTAGGACTATGCTAGGTTGCAGTGATTTTTTTTTCTTTCCCTAGGTGCCTTTTAAAGTGCTTCTATTATGCCTTTTCAAATATGATCTTTCATGTAGTGTGTCATGTAGCTGTATGTGAACATAAACTATCTGCAAAGTTGTGAAGCCGACAGTGCACGATAAATCAAGTTATTGTCTATCAAAAAAAAAGAGTCTGCTCACATTTGCCTGAACGAGTCGTCAGGAATTCAAATCTTTTTCTGTTACGGCCATACGTCACGAAGTAACACATTTGCATAATGTCCGCCCACGTTCTACGTTGCGAACTTGCCCGCCCACAAACAGTAAAATTTCCATGTGGTTTATGTCACATGGACCCACTGTAGTCTGACAATTTGTGATTGATTGATCCGTCTCATTAGTTGGAGTAACGATAAAGGATGGCGCACGAAGCGGCTTTCACACCGAATGTGGAAAGTGCTGTGCTATGAAACCCATTCGTTTCAATTGCTACTACTGCGCGAGTACGGCTTGTTTCTGCCTCGACCAAAGCGCACGCTGCGGACAAAGTTCAAATAAGTTGTTCAAATGAACTTTTGCCGCTGCACTCTGAAGGGCTGTACTGAACCCAGCAGCCAGCGCTTTCCGCGTTTGGTGTGAAAGCCGCCTTAATGCATTATACAATGTTGAAGTTTACAACATAGAGGTGTGCCTGGTTCACTTACATAAGCAAATTGCGAGCACTTTCCACGGTAGACCGTGCTAACTTGTCGATCAGCCACTTCAGCCGTTTCATCGTCAGACTCTGGCTCGAATCGGTATGGTAAAAATCGATGCCATCTTTTCTATGTATTGACAAGTATCTAGGGCTGTCAGTCAGTTATGGCAATGGGCGTTTCATTCTCCGGCACGCTGTACGCGGTAGACCAATCATAAAGGACTGCGCCATCTGACCAATCACAGCAGTGAGGGCTCACGGAAAGGAGGGGTTTAGAGAGACTGATTCTTCGAACTGCTTCGCATGAGTCGTTTATGAATCCTTTAGAAGTGGGGTAAAATTAAATCTATTTTTGGAGAAAACTAAAGTGTTTTTTGACCTTGCATACATGTAAACCTGTTTTGGGAGTCTATTAAAACAATATTAGCAACCTTTAAAATGGCATAATAGGAGCACTTTAATAATACCTTTTCTTATTTTAAGAATGGATTTTGTACCATGTTGACTTTATTTTATCTTCTGCATGGATGTTTCTGAATGCTTTTTTGTCACTTAAACTTGCGTTTAATAATATGCTGTATTTGTAGTATAGACGTAAATTTTTAGTCTTTTTTTTTTCATTAGTGGTGCAATAATTTTAAAGTTTTCATTTAAGCGAAAATAACATTAAATAATAATTTAATGAATCAAATTTATTTAATATTTAAAATATCAAAACTGAGTTGAATACAAAAAAATAATAATTTCACATTATTTTTTTTAATAAACTTTTTCATGTTGGAATTGTTTCACCTCCAATTTGTTAAAATATATAAATACTGAAACAGTAGCTGCAGTAAAGACATGACCGATTTTTTTCAGACACATTAAATAATAAAGACAGCCGGCTATGTAAAAATATGATGAATATATGATGATATAATGAATAACTGACATAAAAAATATATTTTTTTTATGTCAAAAGTATGAAAGTATAAGCACAAAGCATATTGCTGTTATTGGATGGCAGGTGTGCTAAAAATACTGTTTTGTTCTAGACTGTTTTAAACATTTTAAAACATTGATAGTGGGTTTTTTAAAAAAAACAACATCAGCTCAATTAAAAAATCTAACACACACATCTGACGTATTTACATGTTGTAGCTTATCCACATTGTGTGCACAAATAGACAGTCAAAACATGTCACCAGAGAAGTGCAAATTAAACAGCACCAACCTTTATTATACAGCTCTGGAAAAAATCAGCTGACCACTCCAAATTTTTCTTAAATCAGCATCTCTACATGTACGACAGCCTCCCATTGTAGTGTCTGTTGATTTCTTATTTAATGAGGAAAAGTATAAAAACCGTTGCTGTGGTCGCCATTATCCTCTTGCAGTAAGACCAACTGGATGCCAAAAATAGTGCTATTGACCCTTCACCAGGAGTTTGATTGACAGGTGATCTGACCAATCATAATGCCGAATCTGCCATTTTTGTCTGACAAACAAACCAGAAATGAGAGTAGATTAATGTTAGTGGAATTAAACTTAAAAATTGGTGTGTGTTGAAGTATTTCCATGGTTTGAAACGGGATACCTTCTGATGTTTATTTTGTGCAATCCATCTTATTCTTCAATGAGGAAGTAAGCCTATGGGCGAGACTTCTGGTTCATTTAGCAGCTATAGGAAAATGAGAAGAATTAAAGCTGCAAGCACTGTTTATATGTGCCAAATTTCCTACTACCAGGCGGTGGCGCTATGACTATAAATGGATACTGCCATGCAGATGTCTTCAGGCCAGCACTTTTATCAAACGTATGAATTGTGGTGCAGATTGAACATGGTATGTTTGAGTTAGTGCAAAGCATGACGTATCCTGTTGCCAACAGGTGGCGCTATGATTATAACTGAATATTGGCCTTTAGATGTCTTCAGGCCAGGACTCTTACCAAACATATGAAGTTTGGTGCAGATTGGGCATTGCATGTTTGAGTTAGTGTAAAACAAGTAATTTCCTGTTGCCAGCAGGTGATTATAACAGAATTTTGGCCTTTAGATATGTTCAGGCCAGGGTTCTTATCTTATCTTATCTTATCTTATCTTATCTTATCTTATCTTATCTAACAACACCTGTTCCCGTGGCGATGCATCAAATTTGTCAGGCCGCCACGGACATACCCTTTAACAAAAACTCAAGATCTTTGCAACATTGCAAAGGCCTTTAGGGTAGACTAACCAAATATGATGTTGATGTCATTAAATCTCTATGAGTTTGTTACAGCATAAAACATGCCACTTCCTGTTGCCAGCAGGTGGCACTATGGCTATAACGGAATATGGGCATGGGCATGTGTTCAGGACAGTGAATTTTGGTGAAGATCGGACATTGTATGCCTGAATTGAATGCCCTAATAACAACATGCAGTAAACGGTAAAACTGTTTGCACTACAAACCAGTGTGTTTATAATACATTAAAATAACATGGTAAGACACACCAGTTTGCAATATCAAGCAGCAAAATGAGCTGTTTTGCACAGCTAAAAATAGCTAGACGCGGAAGTCAGACCCTTAAAATTTACAAATAGCCGCCACCTTCTCTTACGTGAAAAATAACGTGGATAACTAGTAAAGAGAAAGAGATAATTCGTTCAAATGCCACTTGAACTGAGGCGCTACAGTGATCTGTCACAACACATTAAAGAGGCACAAAACAGTATTTATTGTTTAACTAGCTATTGTCCATGCCAAAAGAGTTTTAAGTGAGGGAAAAATTCTGGCTTTACTAGCAGAGGGATAGAGTGAGCGGTTTAACATATGAATTTACACGGTTTAACATATGAATTTGCAGGTCAAAGTTCACCAGATTTGAACTTTGGAACGCAGTGAACTATGCACAAGCTTGTGTTTCCACTTTTCCACATTTAGAAGAGTGCTAAGGGACCTGGAATATGGATGGGGGGTACTGGCCTAAAAAAGGCTGAGAACCACTGTTCTAAACTAATGTTAATGCATGTTGTTTATTTTTTGGTTTGCATAAAACCTAAGATTCATCACTAAAAATTAATCACTAGATTCATCACTTACAATACTGTAAAAACTAGTAACACCCTGTATACCGCAAGGAACAAAAAACTTAACGATAAAAATAACAAAAATAATTTACAGTGTAGTGTTGGTAGCACCAACATATAGCTTTACTGTTTGTTGCATCAGATTCATCCATGATTTGGATGAAAAAAAGTCTGAACTTTTCTTGACGAATGACTGCATGTTAAGTTGACCAATAAAATTACTATGGGTTGGGGTTCGTGTGTGACTGGAATTATGAATAATCACTGCCATGCAGATATTAGTACAACATTATAGCAGACCTCTTGCTTGTGTGGTCTTGCTTAAATAGGGTAGTAGATTTTGGTAAAACTGAAGACTCTAGTAGTACTATAGTACCCAAGCCTCAAAATAGTGGCATTTTTTTTTTTCGAATGGCACTACCATGATGCATAGTATGCAAACATTACAATGAAGTGCTTGATGCAAGTTGCTGAAAAAGGCATTAAATGTCCAACACATATCTGACACATTCATTACTAGACCAACCATGTAAAAATGCACGTCTTTAAAAACACAAGCTGCTCCTTTGTGTGCATTATAAGCTAACTCCATGCATTCTGTGATTCTGTCTATTTCTTAGGATGGTACACTTGAGAGGAAGAAGTGTTGTGAGTAAATTTACTGCCAAACATGGCTCTCCTTCTCCTTTTAACAGCCACAGGGAATTATTATTATTTTTTTTTAATATAAATCCTGATGGGGATTACCAGTGGAATATAACTGTAAAAAAAAAACTCATGCTGGTTGGGCAGGATGTGAGTTTATTATTTTCAGTTGTGTGCTTAGATATTACTGTAGTAATTCCTGAAGGTACGCAAAGTGTGCAAAATATTATAATCTTAAAAGAATATTTTAGTTCTACAATTTAGAATATTACTCTGCTTTATATATTTTTTGTGTTTAGTTGTCTCAATTTAACTTGTCTGTTGTACAATATGTAGGTTTTGCCGGTCAGTGTGAGCATTGCGATGCCGTGGTGTTTTTCCAAACACTTTTTAGCACATGTGAAGAATGCTGTAAGCAGATATTAGGATATGAGAGAACTTCTTTATATAATAAATTGTAGTTTAGCAACCACACCACGACTAACAATTCACTCATGAAAACGATTCATGCCGAATGAGAGATTCGCTTTTATTCGCTTTTAAATAGCTTGTAAATGCCTGTGCACATTTTATTTTCACTTTCGAATTAACGGCAATCCGGTGTCACTTGATTGAATTGACAGCAACAAAACTGTGACACCACTGTGAAGTAGGCCTCTTGAACTGAACCATGACTTTGTAAACCATTACACCCCCAATATATATGCATTTATTTCTGTTCTGTCTTGAATGCCGCTAAACTTAAACGATTTTGAGTGAGGGGAAATAAAATACCAGTTAGTGTTTGTCAAGTTTCCTAACATTCGTTTAATTTAGGTCTATTACTATTGGCATTATAGGAAAATGCGACTTCCGTGCAACTTCCTGACCTGGTGCAACTTTCCAGTAAATTTAATTGTATTTTGCTGTAAAAGGACATATACAATGGGGACCATTTGCACCAAAAAAACAATCATATTATGTTCATTATTCCCACCCACATTAAACTTTTGCCTTAAACACTGTTATAATTATGAGGGGGTCCTTGGAAAATCCTCTCTCCTGTAAGGAGTCCCTGGCTCCAAAAAGTTTGAAAACCCCTGTTCTAGATGACCAATTAATGTCTATCATTAGTCATTTGCTAATAAATTGTTAGCTTCTCTCATTTTGGACTGTGCGCATGAGTTTTGCTCTCCGTCTTTAAATCGCACTTAAAATGAATTTGAATTCAACTCAGTGGATGCACAGTGTATTTGACTCACCATGAACTCTAGTGTGAAAGGGCCCATCTCACCGTCATTTAGCTGAGAGAGCTCAGTGTTTCTGTCACACATGCAACAAGAGGGAGAGCAAGTCTTACCACGTAGAACTGATGCGCTACAGGTCCATATATATTTGGACACTGACACATTTTTCATAATTTTTAATTATTTTTTACCCGTTTTAAGGGGCTCAAAGGTAATTGGACAAATAACTATAATTATAAATAAAATGTTTTGAAATCAGAAGATTGACTTGGCCATTGCAGAATATTCCACTTTTTTTACCTTCAAAAACCTCCTGGGTTGCTTTTGCTGTATGTTTTGGGTCATCATCCATTTGTACTATGAAGTGCCACCCAATCAACTTTGCTCCATTTGACAGAATCTGGGCAGACAGTATATCCCTGATGAAGTCTTTGATGAAGTCTAATTTGGCCTTGTTTGCAACTTGTGGTGAACCCTCTGTATTTGCTCTGTAAGTCTTCTCTTGATTGTAGACTTTGACATTGACACGCCTACCTCTGGAGAATGCTCTTCACTTGGATGGATGTTATGAAACAGTTTTTCTTTACCATGGAGAGGATCATCCATTCATCCACTACTGTTGTCCTTTGTGAACATCCAGGCTTTTTTATGTTGCTGAGCTCACCAGTTTGTTTTGTTTTTTTTTTTTTTCTCAGAATGTACCACTGTTAATTTGGCCACTCCTAATGTTCCTGGTATCTCTCTGAATGATTTCTTTTGTTTTTGAAGCCTAACAGTTGTCTGTTTTACTTGCATGCAGAGCTTTTTTGACCGCATGATGTAGGTTAAGAGCAACAGCTTCCAATTACAAATGGCACACATTTAGAATCAACTCCAGACCTTTTAATCACCCCCTTGTCATCCAAGATGTTCATGTCTTTCTTTCTTCAGTCGTAAAGAATTTTTTTTTTTTTTTTTTGAGGAAAAGACTTCTGCATTTTTCTCCATATAATGGACTGCTATGGTGCCCTGATTTTGAACTTCCAAAAGGCAGTTTAAATGCGGCCTCAAACGATCCCAAATGCGTTTGCAAACGATCCCAGCCGAGGAAGAAGGGTCTTATCTAGCGAAATGATCAGTTATTTTCATTAAAAAAAATACAATTTAAATACTTTTTAATATCAAACGCTCATCTTGCCTTTCTCTCCCTGAACTCTGTGTATTCTGACTCAAGACAGTTAGGGTATGTGGAAAAACTCCAGTTGTATTTTCTCTGTCAACTTCAAAAATCATTTCAAAATCATCCTACATCACTGCAGAAGTACCGACCCAGTCTTTTGCGAAGTGAACATGCAAAGAAGATCAAACCCCCCTAACAAAAAAGGTAAAACAGCGACATAGGACGATTTTGAAGTTGAGGGAGAACATGAGATGGGAGTTTTTCGACATACCCTAACTGTCATGAACGGGAACAAAACTGGTCCAGGCAGAGTAAGACAAGACGAGCGTTTGGCATTAAAAAGTATATACATTGTATTATTTTTATTAAAACAACCGATCGTTACACTAGATAAGACCCTTCTTTCTCAGCTGTGATCATTTACAACTGCATTTGGGATCGTTTGAAGCCGCATTTAAACTGCATTTTGGAAGTTCAAAATCAGGGCACCATAGCAGTCCATTATATGGAGAAAAATGCTAAAATGTTTTCCTCAAAAAACATAATTTCTTTACGACTGAAGAAAGAAAGACATGAACAAATTGGATGACAAGGGAGTGAGTACATTATATGTGAATCTTTGTTTTGGAAGTGGACTTCTCCTTTAAGAACAAGCAGAAGTCACATCTGGTTTCTTTGGTAGTAGAAGGAGCTAATGTGCAAACGGCATTTGCTGGCGCTTACCATTACGTCACTGTTTTCACTTCAGCAAGAAGTTCAGGCAAACACAGACAACATGATTATTATTCATTATTGTTATTTGCAGTAGAATTATTATTATAGAGTGTCTATTTACACTAAGTGCATATAGCCCGCTTGTTGGCAGAGGCTATTTACACTAAGTCCGCCCACCAGTGTGAGATTGGGCTAGTCAACCCCACAAAAGACCATTCTCAAGCATCAGCTCTAGTGGCGTAGATGGTAAAGCGTATGTCGTAGTCGTTTTGATACAATTGATCAAATCCCATGTCACATTGGAAAGGCATTTATTTTGAATAGAGATGAATTAAATAAAAAAAATGTAAAAATTAAAAATCAAAAAATCAGAAAGTTTTAAAAAAAAATAATAATAATAATCTGGTGTAGAGAGGGCTTCATTTTCCCAATAAGGTGGCATTCATTTAATAATTTGAAGTAAAATTATAATTTACACTAAATCCATTATTTTGTACTTTATAATGATACCTGGATTTTATAATGTGCCACAATACTGGGGTGCAGATAATTGCAACTATTTGCAATAAGTAGTATTAATAGCAGAAAATCCTGCAATTTTAACAGGGTAAATAGAATCTATAGCTATTTGCGCTTAGTGTAAATAGCATATTGCTAAAAATACGGCTATTTTCACTTAGTGTAAGTAGAATTCATTGCTATTAGCACTTATTGTGAATAGCATCCATCACTATTTGCACTTAGTGTAAATAGCGTCTATTGCTATTTGAACTTAGAACTGTATTGCTATTCGCTGAGCGTTTGGGCGTTTTGTTTTTTTTTTCTCGGTGCTGAGAGTTGAAGAATGTTCAGCTTTGAGTAAAACGCTGCACTCATCTCTGTCACTTATAACTGAACAACATTGGAGAAGTTATTATTAAATTAGTTAATATTATAATAAATTTATGCCTTAACCTGATGGAAATGGCAGACTACCATATTATTACCTGTGGTGATTCTGTTGCCAAGGTGTGCATAGAGGGTTGTACCCTGAGCCTTATCAAAAAATTATTTGGCTAATAGCCTTATGTGGTTAATGCAGATAAGGAGTAGAAACACCAGTTCTTTCTTTGATTTTGAATGTTTATATTTTAATACACAAGATGACATATGCACATACAGAAAATGATTCTCCATTGTTACTTACAGCCTCTGAAAATCAGATTTCTAGGCTGCATATGAGCGTGGATTAGGGTTGTGCCGATAGATGATAATATCGTGTATCGACGATAGTTGGCGATATCGCCTGTTGCTTATGATACAGGGAGTGTTTTTTTTAAAAGTGCATAAACTTGTGCTAGACTAGGCTAGGCTAGCAGTAATGTCCTTTGATAACGTAAATGTTCTTTGCTTGTTTTCTGTAGCTGCTTTTTGAATAACTAAGGAAATGCAAGCATTAGTAACTTGAACAATATTTCTATTAAATTGTTATCATGTTAAAGACAAATTAAGTCATACTGAAAACATTAGACTGCATTTAGTGCTGGTGTTGGTTCATTTGCCGGCAATGAAACTAAGTAAGTAAATAATTAAGTTAATTAGCATCATAATATCGTGTATCGGCGATCTCACACGCTGATGATAGGTCGATATGAAAATTGAGCATATCGCCCAACAATAGTGTGGATGTTGTATCAGTCTTCACAAAGTTATAAAAGTCTCTGTTTAGTATACAGGTCAGGCTGTAGGCTTTAAATCCATTTTCCATACCTGTGTGAGTGGTCATGTGGGATATCATATAGCCATGCCTTAAAGCTTGATCTGAGAGAATGTTTTAGAAGCACCATGGTGATGGACTGTAACATAAACCCACTTTCTCTCTTTCCCATTGCTCTATTTTTTTTCATCTTTTCCCTTTGTTACAGCAGCTCCCGTTTTGGTGTTGGGTGAAGAGTTCGGTGAAGAATATGGTGTTGAACAGCTAGGCTTTTTGTTTAATAATAGGTCACATGCTACTCCAAATCAGTCTAGTTAAACCCAGCCTGTTGATTGAGAGCGAAACAACATGGTACTGGGCCTCTGTCATGATTTTGTTTATGAATGAAGACAGTGTAGGGGTGAACGCTGGTCTATGTGTCACGTTGACGTGTGCGCTTATGGCCCAGCAGCAGGAGAATATCCCCTAACATTGGGTGGAGGAGGGGTGTATGTGGGTGAAGTGGGATTTAATGACATTGCTGTTGATGCTTTAGCCATCTGCTCAGAGGCAGAGCGAGAGTCCTAATGCAAACAAAGCTTAGAAACACACTGAAAGAGACAGATGAAAATAGTGACCTGGCACTAATACAGCCTCTGTTCTTTAATTTGCAAGTGAAGAGGGTTGACCAGGAATAGACAGAATAGAAGAATTGATTTAATGATATCAGTACTCTTTTATTGTTGTAAATTTTCAATTTCAATATAATGCACACACACTTGTGACTAGTGATAATAACTATGTGAAAACTTGTATGCCAAAAAAAAAAAACTTGTTTTTTTTTTATGTTAGCATATTAGACAAAAACAAAATCTACTAATGGCCATTATTGTGCAAATAACATTGTGTGTAGGGGAATACTTGTAAGTGCTGAATACTTCATTCATTCTTTCATTCATTCATTCATTCATTCATTCATTCATTCATTCATTTCAATTGTCTGAATTGACTTATTGAAATTGGTAAACTAAATAACTTTGGAAAGCCATATCGTCATTGAATTGTTTGGGGAAAAAAAATACCATTACGTCACTGTTAATAAATTGAATTATTGTTTAGTTATTTGTTTGGAATCAGTGACTTGCTCTTTAAATCCATTAGCAGTTGTGAATTTGTGAATTAGTCACCGACAAGGTGTCTACATGAATGTAGTTAAAGATGCAGAAAAGAGTTTTGTTGATTTTTATTGCTGGTTGTTTCAAATAAGCAAACACTAAATCATTAAATACTTAAATTCTGTTTGATACCAATGAGACAATTATTTTGATGTTTTGGCTGATAACCAATAAATGGTCAATATTAAATGTCTGTATATTTGGGTTACAGTTATTTTTTTTTGTAAAAATCATCAATGAAACCGCTATTAATGACTAACAACTACACTTGTGACTAGTGATGGTAACTATGTAAAATAGTTTATAAACATGTTTATATTAGCATATTAGACAAAAACAAAATATACTAATGGCTATTATTGTGCAAATAACATTCTGTGTAGGTTCTTAGTAAAAGTGCTGAATACATATGAATACGGCTGAGGTCAAAAGTTTACTTACACCTTGCAGAATCTGCAAAATGTTAGTTATTTTACCAAAATAAGAGGGATCATACAATATGCGTGTTATTATTATTTTTTTTAATTTAGTACTGACCTAAATAAGATATTTCACATAAAAGATATTTACATGTGAACTCAAGAGAAAATAATAGTTGAATTTAAAAGACTGACCCCGTTCAAAGGTTTCATACACTTGATTCTTAATGCTGTGTTGTTACCTGAATAATCCACAGCTGTGTTTTTTTGTTTAGTGATAGTCGTTCATGAGTCCCTTGTTTGTTATGAACAGTTAAACTGCCTGCTGTTCTTCAGAAAAAACCTACAGGTCCCACGAATTCTTTGGTTTTTCAGCATGTTTTGTGTGTTTGTACCCTTTCCAACAATAGCTGTATGGTTTTGAGATTCATCTTTTCACACTGAGGGCAACTGAGGGACTTATATGCAACTATTACAGAAAGTTCAAACACTTACTGATGCTCCAGACATAAAAACAATGCATTAAGAGCCAGGGGGTGTAAACTTTTGAACAGAATGAAGACGTGTACTGTACATTTTTCTAATTTTGCCTAAATAACATATTTTTTTCATTTAGGACTGCGCTTCAGAAGATACAGAAAATACTTATGTTTCACAAACAGGAGAGGACCCCTGGCTCTTAAAGCATCGTGTTTCCTTCTGAAGCCAGAACCCGGCCTGTACCTGAGATCGTCTGGCCCGACCCGACCCGAGAGGCACTGTTATATTTAGAGCCCAAATTGCCCCGATTGCATGCAACGGCCAGTTAACAAATACAAAGTAACCATTTCATTTAGGCTCATGGCTGGTTCAACCTACAAGGCAAAAAAAAAGCACTTACCAGTTATGAAATTTTACGAACAACAGGCGCAATGGTCACATAAATTCTGCCAAGTTTTTTTTAATGGTTGTAACGACAAGATCATAATACTTCCACTGTGCAGTTTTCCTTGTAAACTATAATAAGTTTTCCTGATTGCTGTATCGCAATCATTGCTCTCAACTTGCTAATTTGCCATGTTGTGACAGAGAGACCGCTAAATCAGGACAGGCACAAGAGCAAAACGAATTTCGTTTTAAATATAGCTTGTACAGCAAACGGTATGCACACGTTATAAGAGATAATCCATCTAGCATTAGCCTTAAATGATTTTAATGCACAGCTTGGATGCAAAGGGTACAATTACGGTCAATTTAGTCAGTTATGGCTTGTTCTAGTATTCTGTATTCTTTAAATCAAACACAGAGATGAAGTGTGGTAAGATCACATTTATTTGAATTAATTAATTATAACATTTATTTGAATTAGGGCTGTCAAACGAATAATAAAAAACCAAACAAAATAAAAAAATATATGTATATATATATGTATATGTGTGTGTGTGTGTATGTATATATATATATATATATAATATATATATATGTATGTATATGTGTGTGTGTGTATATATGTGTGTGTATGTATATATGTGTGTGTGTGTATATATATATATATATATATATATATATATATATATATATATATGTATGTGTATGTGTATATGTGTGTGTGTGTACTGTGTGTAATTATGTATATATATAAATACACACAAATTATATATTTAAGAGAAATGTTATGTACAACTTTTTTTTATTTATATAATATAAATTATATAAAAATTATAGTAAATATGTGTACTTGTAAATATTTCTTAAATATATATACGTGAATGTGTTTGTATTTATATATACATAATAATTACACAATTAATTAGGCAAACTCAGACTTTTATTTGTTTCCGATTAATCGTTTGACAGCCCTAGTTTGAATTAATTAGCCACTCGTTGCTGAGAAATATAATGTAGCGAGACCGTATCGATGCTATTTTATTAATAAAAGTTTCTCTGTGCCACAGTGTTTCTGTGTTTGCTCTGTGTGTTCTCTGATCTCTATGTGCAAGTAATGTGTGTGTGCTTCAGTAAAACCTTAGCCTGCTGCTTATAGTTTTGCCTTAGCTACAAACCCGAACCCAAACTGAAACCCAAGAGAATTTCGGGACCCGTCGGGTAGCAGACCTCAGCATAAAAAGGTGGATCTCAAAATGATACAGTCATTGGAAACGGTTCAAATATGCAAAAATGCTGACAAACCAACGAAATTGTGGTTTGAGGTTTATGTAAAATTTTGACCTCAACTGCAAATACAGAATAGGAATTTCAATGCAGGTCATCACATGATCTGAAAAGTATATTGCTGTTACACAAAAATATACAGTTTTTCCAGTTGTCCAGTTATGTATAACTGAAACATGTTCCCTTTTCTAAAGATGGAATTTGTTCATGTGTAACATTATCTCAGAGCAGGTTACCTGTTCTAAATGTAAAAATGTGTCTTATTTAATGTTTTAATTTGTCATTGAAAATTATATTTGAAGGAATTCAGTGTTCATTTTATGATAGAAGATCTTAAATTGCAATTGCAACAAATTGCAGAGATGAGACACACATTGAATCATTGGTGTGGAGGAGCTTCCTAAACCTCTGCCTCCACCTCATTCATTCTTATGTTAACAAACAGTCATGTAAACAATGGAAGATTATATTGTGCCACCAAAAGTTATTGTGGTCCATATATGTCCATATGTTGTGCGAAAAGTCAGTATAGTCACAACAGTCCCATGCGTGCTTACATAAAATACTAAAAATAGTGTTTTGTGTATAGTGTAGTTTAGCATGTAGATAGGAACAATAACAATGAGGGCAGTCATAAGCCATTAATCTGGCTCAACTGTCTTTTAGTGAACACAGGACTTTGATAACAGTTGTGAGCAGGGGATAGAAAAAATTCCACCGAAGAATCATGGGAAGGAGTGCCATTGAAAAGCACTTACTGGTATCCTGTTGACCGATTGTTGAATGGATAGTTGGTGTGGTTTCAAGTGAGCTTTCCTGGGGAAGGCAGGACCCAGATATTTGCATATGAAAACTCGTGGATGGATGAGAGAGAGAGGGAAAGTGAGTGAGAGAGAATGGCTTGGCAGTGTGACTGTGATGGTTGTCAGAGAAACCGAGTATACTCTCTTGTGTTCACACCTGGGCGCAAAATGTTACTTTCATAGCTTACAGCACTAAGACTGCAGTGTTCGTGCAGCTGGGGTTATAACGGTATGAGATTTTCATGGTATGATAATCATTTTAGAAAATATCATGGTTTCATGGTGTATATATTAAACAATATTTTTTTATTCAGTATAAATGACTCTTAAAAGAATAAGAACAAGTTATTTAAGTGAACAAATCCTTTATTGCAACAAACTTGAAACCGTTTTAATGAAAGTATTGAAGTCTCCCTACTGAAAAAAAAAGTCTAAATAAACAATAAAAGCCTTATGTATATCTATGTCACTCATTAACATTTTAATTAATGTTTTCAAATGTTATCAGATGAAAATTTAACAACTTTTATTTTTGGCAAAGTGCTATACTAATAGGTATACGAAGTTAAAACATGGACAAACATGATATTTCTTAAAAATAATGTTTAAATAAATTAATTATTATGAAGAATATTATTATTGTTTTTATTATAATTAAGTTAATTGTACAATGCTATATTTTTGTCATGCCTTCAAGTTTAATCAAACTTTTATTTTGACGGGTTATAGAGGACCTTTGAGTTTCAGAGTGTATTTGACAATGGTTTTTCTTAAATAAAGCTAGAAAATGTTTATTTAGGTTTTCTCTCAGAGCAGCTCTGGTGATGTTCATGTTTATGTAGATGCTGAAAACACCATTAGTGTCATGCATGCATACTTCAGTATGTAGTAGATTAAAACGGCGCCACTCAGAGACACGCAGAAACAAGCAGATTATTTTTATAGCAGTCTCTTTGCGCTTTAATATACACAGACACACATCATATCTACTTTTGCTTTATCCATCACTGGGATTCCCTCTGCATCACGGAAATCATACGGCCTTAACTTATAACTTGTTATAAATGCGACATACCTTTATCTGCACGGAGGGATGGTGTCCGTGAATATGATCAAACATGTTGGATGTATTGTCTGCTTTTGCAGCCACCATTCACATGTTTAAGATGGTCTGAAGAAGCATTTTTAAAAAATATTACATTCAAATATTTGACCTCATAAACGACTAATATTCAAATATTCGTTTATTTATGTGAAGTTAATGAGAAAGACATTATTTTTTTATTTTTATTTTTTTTAAATCAAACATTATTTTATTTTTGTCCTAATGGGTCCTCCGGTAAGGTGTTTTACTTAGGGGTGCTGTTGGCCTACTTGTAATAAAATGAAAGTTAAATACACAAAAAACAAAGATTGTATTTCTGATTAAATAATTTGTCATAAAATCACATGTTTTGATTTAAAGGTCAGATGCTACAGCTTACAGCAAACATTACATTGGTAAATTAAATAAGTTTTGGATACAGATTTAGTACTTGAATAAAATATATATATTTTTTTTAAATGGATAAGGAAAACTAAAATACAAGGAACTCTAAAAGAGCTAGCTATTTTCAAAGATTTCAATGTACTTGTATTATAAAATAACTTCATTATTGTTTATTTAACTCCTAACAAGTAAGTTTTTCTTTAAAGGGGTCATCGTATGCTAAGTTCACTTTTACATGTTGTTTGAACATTAATGTGTGTTGGCAGTGCATGTACAAATCTACCCTATAATGATAAAAATCCATGCAGTGGTTTTTAATTAATCTGTAAAAATAATATTCCCTTTTTCAAATCGAGCCATTCTCAAATGCCTGTCATTGTGGCGTCACGCCGACAGAGGCCGCTCCCACAATAGTTGATTGACATGAGCGTTTAACCTCAGATCAGCTGTCAAGAGTCCGTCCTCTTTGTTTCGATGCCAGAGCAGGGATGTAAGTTAGACAAGAATATCTCAGATTGAGCGATTGAGGTGGTCATCATTTACTCCTGACATCTGAGCCCTGAAGATGCAGTAGATTACGTTTGTTTGTGAAGGGAATGCGCCTCCCGATCAACACATATCCGTCTATGTTTGTGTGAAATCATTCATGATCCAGCTTCACTTACAGTAGAAGTGAGTATAAGGGTTTTTTTTTATGAATCTTTGTGATCGCCTTTCCTAATAAAGTGCTAGTTAGCAAGTTTAGCGGCTAAACGCGGCTAAATGCGGCTAATTTAAACAGGTGCGTCTATCCACAGAGAGAAGAGAGGGGCGGGGCGAGCAGAGCTCATTTGCATTTAAAGCAGCCTCGACCAGAACGAGATGGTTTTTGTAGAGTTGATTTTGGCAAGGTAACTTTGCAAGGTAATTTTGGTAAAGGTGTTGTTTTACACAACCATTGAGAATTTTTAACCAAAGTGTATTATAGACTTTTCATTAAGACCCTAAAAAATCATATTAACTTTAAAGCTAACCAAAATAATAATAATAAAAAAAATAATAACAATTTGTTTATAATCGCTCTTATTGTGACGTGTTAGTTCCAAACAAAAGTAAATGCATATCTGTATCGGCTGTCGGACAAAATGAGTCGAAAAATATCGGCATATCGGATATCGGCAAAAATCCAGTTTCATACATCCCTAGTTTTTAGCCAGCTGAAAACGCCACACACTCTTCTAAACAACGCCTAGCTGCCAGCCTCTGGGAAAAATGCTTTGGTAACTTGACACGCTGTTTTAAAAACGCTCATGTGCATGCTGTGAGACAAGCATATCGTACATGTCTGTCTAGCTTGTTTACATAAAAAGGCAACGGAGAAGCAGCACATTGGATTGGAAAACGTGTTCGCTTACTCTGTTTACAATAAAACCGGCTGCAGAGAAAACTAGTGGTCCTCTCGGCTTGTTCAGGGGCATATCTGTTCCTACCTGCAGTAGTAAGACAGTGATGGACAGCTGTCTTTCTTCATTCGACATGGTTCATATGATTCCTCATTGTGGTGATAACTCAGTTTCACTTGACAATGTTTGCACACATTGATAAAAGTAATTCCAAACTTGCTGCACCTAGAGCAGGGTTTTACAGTGCAACAATTTCAGTCACGTTTGCGACTGAAAACTACTGTATGCGACTACGAAAAAATATTTAGGAGCACCAGTGCGACTGACACAATCAGCATATATGTGTTTGTGCTTGGGAGTGTCCAACATTGCTACTTGCATGTTTTTGCAGCGTTGAGTAATGTATGAAAGACACATGTGTTAATCTGAAACACAATGTTAATCTGAATTCATTCACTGCTCAGAAAAACACTGTTTTGTTCAGTGCAGAGTTCTGCAAGTGCACTAATCCTCTCATTATAACAAAGTGTAGACAGTGTAAATAAAAGATTCACTGTGCAGTACAGAGAGCTTTAATTATAATGGAACTAAGGGAGTGACAGCTTGTAATGATTATTAATGGAGTTTGCAAATGTGATACTGATTTAATACGACAGTTCAATAAAGAAGTTAATATTAAGTGACTTACATTGTCTGACTATAACACTATTGCCTAATTTTGCTCTATTTCATCGAAATTTTACAGCCGAGCACCTGTGCATCTCTAAAAACAAAGCGGTGTTTTGTTTATGAATGAACGTGTGTTTTTAAACAAATCTAGTGAGTCAGTTATTCATAATTACCCATTCATTAAAGGTGCAATAGGACATCTTGTAAAATGCTAACTTTAGCCAAACTTTAGCCACCCTCCCTGCAAATTGTGGTACGAAGCCACATCCCCTGAACAACATTATTACAATACATCATATATCATTAACCGGTGAGAACACTTTTTATAGTACAGTTAATAAAAGTATTACAATACCAGGAAGGAAGATCAGGTTATTGACGTTTGCCTGCCATTCGTGCTCTGTCTGCATAGTGTACGTAAATGCGCTGATGACGTATGCTGTCTGCGCAAACAGGGGAGAGGTATGCAAATACATATGTTGACAGGCAGGTAGGACAGTCAGTCTTTAATTGGACGAACATTTCTTGGTTCTACACCTTCCACAGAATATATAAATACATATACATTTAGACCAGTTAACTTAATGATTTCCATCGGAATGTGAAGACCAGCATAACAAAAAATGTTTTTAAGACAATCACCTTTTGCACCTTTAAAACAGTTACTTGCTTCATTCCTGAATGAATCAGCCATTCAAACGAATCAATTGAATGAATGATTCAGTGACTAAATTGAGTGACTTGCTGCCACCTACTGGCAGGTTTGTATTCATTTTTTTGAAGTATAAATTAAATTAAATCATTTAATATTTCTATATTCAATAATATATATTTAAAACATTAATCTCCTACATTAATACATCTGCAAGCCATATTTGTTTCTATGTGCCACCTCTGTAGTACAAATTAATTTTGCTAATACTGATTTAATATGATTAATAACTTATTGTTCTTTTTCTCCTTGTTCTTATTCTATATAATAATAATAATAATAATAATTATTATTATTATTATTATTATTATTATTATTATTATTTAATTTGACTTTAAAAGATGACATGCTTTTAATAAAATTAGAAAAATGCCATTACAAAGGTTAAAAAAAAAAAAAAAAAAAGCCCATGCAAATCACTTTCAAATATCATAAGTCAAATATCACCTCGTAATGGGAAGGCTAATTTTTGATCAGAATTTTAGATTATTGATCAGAAGATGCTCCTGAATCTTTTGACTGTGCTTCTAAAAAGAAAAGTAAGCGTAGAGCCCTGATCTAGAGGCAGACATCGCCATTCTGTCATCAAAAACAATCAACTTACATATTCCACAGCATCACCCAATGCATCTAGTTACAACTGTGAGTTTTAATTTGAATGCTCAGAATTTATCAAGGATTTACTGCATTTACGGCCAAAAAAGCAACATTTTAGCGAAATTCGAATAGTGTTGGTTATGTTTTCAAAAAATTATTGCAGATTGAGTATTTGACTATTCGTGACCTGGTTAAAATCCACTCAACACTGCTGAATACGAGTTTTTAAAGAGTTCAGTCAAAGTATGTTTGCAACTCTTTTCATTCACAATGTACAGTAAATAAGAGCTTCACTGTACAGTGTTGTCAGCTTCATTGATTATAACGGGGTGTTTTAGCTCAGTCAGTAAGGTGGCGGCACTGAGCTTCAATGATTATAACAGCATTGTTCTTTGCTCATTTTTCTGTATGTAGTATACATTTGTAACACTGCCGGCTGCACATTGCAAAGTTTATGGATTGACAATCTTGTTTAAATGGTGGATTGACTCTGGTATTGTAAGCCAAAATTATTGTATTGAGCCATCCCTAGCTGACACAGCAGCTGTTTTGGTATCCTAGTTAAGACTTTGCCTCATAGGCTCAGAAGAGCAAAGACCGCTGGTTGGGTGGGCTGAAAAACAGCAGATTGGCCACACATTAAGCCTGCTCAGAGAGAGTGCGGAGAGATCAGGAGACAGTAGGATGCAAACAGACTACCCTTCACCTCCCTCTGCATTCATCTAAATGCATGGACTATGGGCTCCCAGATGGCCCTGGTTTTTGCCTCTCCCTCTCTATTTCTCTCTCTCTCTCTCTCAAATGCACTCGCCTGCCGGATTAAAGCCTCTTCGTCAAGCAGAGCCGGCGAGCATTCTGATTGGCTGAGAGCCTCAAGCCCACTGCTTACTGGTGAGTGCACTTGACGAGGTAGCCACTGCGTTGTCGGGGGCAACCACTCACCACCGCAGTAGCAGAGACCGGCAGCCTGGGCTTAAAAAACAAGGGGAAAGAAAAGAGGGAGAAATTAGAGGGGAAAACATCACAACAATAACAAGGGATTAGCCTATGGCATCGGCCAAGCCATCAGGACTCCATATTAAAAAAAAAAAGAAACTCCCACTGCACACAGATGTTTGTGAAAGAGAGAGAGAGGGAGGGATAGAGCATCTTAGATGAAGGAGCCCGATTGAAAAACAGCTCAGCGAGAGAGGATGTGCAATCTGCTTGGTACACAATAGAATTAGGAAATGCGTATGGATGTGATGGACTTGTCTAACTGATGGTGTGACATCTTACACACATACACGCTGACCAGCCATCAGTGAACCAGGAGCAGCAGCCCGTTATGAGGAGCAAAAATCAGTGGTGTCACCTGTGTGCAGAAGAACAGGCCACATACATGTCTGTTTAAACTGGATAGCGGACAAGCAACGCAGCTGGACTCTTCGTTTGACCTTAACATGGGGGACACAGCAGAATACCAGCGTCTGCCCAGCGACTGCGATGAGGATGAGGTATTACAGGCTATTCAGATAACTGATAACAGTTATGTTGGTGTGTTGTTTATTTTAAATGCTTGCGTATTGTGGAAATTTAATTTTAATGTACATTATACATCTTGGCTTATTCAGTCTGTTTACAGTAAGAATGACATGCTCAGAAGTGGGTAACCACACCAGAAATGTGAGTCGGTAACTGTGTCAGTGTGTCTGTAAGACGGTACAATAACCCACATGTGGATGAATCATCACGTGATGTGCGGTACTCTGATTAGCATGATGGTGTGTGCCCTAAATTCCGTCATACTTTGCACATATTAACCAGGCTGTGCTCTACTGTTATTGTTACTGTCATTCATTAGTCTGTTCGACAGCATATGTCTTTACATGATATTGTTTGCTCTGGGTGGTGCTCACTGCTCAGCTATACTTGCTATGACGTGTGATGTGTGTGTAAACTTCTTTTCAGAAATCAGTATTTTTATTTTTTTTTTTTAAAGAAATTAATTTAGCAAAGACAGTAAATTGATGACATCATGAAGGTTTCCAATATTCTATTATGTCACACAGCATATAATAATATGAAATTTCTCAGTGTTTTGGAATGATTTCTGGAGGATCATGTGACACATCCCCAAACAACTTTTTTATGTGCTTTACTATAGGTATGAAGTATACACATGACATTTGGAGCCTAGTCGTAATAATGCAATGGTCAAAAAATGAACAAAAGCAAAAGACAGTTTTAACACAGACTGGTGTGATTTCAGTGAGACTAAAGTGTTTACACAACATTTTATAAGGACAAATTATTATTTTATTTTGATTGAAATCAGTCTGTTTAAAATGTATTAAATATACTTAATGAATGTTTTTAGAGCTGTCTGTAGATCTTTTCATAACAGCCTGGGGTTCTGTGAATTGCTGGAACTGCCCACCAAATTATTTTAATCTTTTAGGGATACGGTTTAAATTTATGTAAAAATAATGGAAGTATATGTTAGTACTTGTTTAGGCTAGGTAAGTGTGTGTGTGTGAACAGTGTGTGAACACTGTTTCTCTGTGTTTGGTGGCATTTCACGTTCTTACATTCAGCACTATGACCTCATCCACCCCTTGGTGGAGAAATCCAGATGATGTTTCAGTCTTGAAGAAACAAAACTGACTTCATACTTCTGTCATCAGGTTTCTTGTTCTCTTCTTTTTTTAATCGCTTACTAGGGCTACCAAATTAATCGCAATTAATCACATTCAAAATAAATGTTTGTTTACATACTATATGTGTGTGTACTGTGTATATTTATTATATGTAAATACACATATATGTATATATTTAAAAAACAACAACATTTGAATGTATATATTTGTACTTGAATATAATTTGTTATAAATATAAATATTTTATATATAAATCTAACATTTTTTCTTTTATACATGTATGTGTGTATATTTATATATACATAATAAATATACACAAAACACACACATATATTATGTAAACAAACTTATTTTGAATTTGATTAGTCATGATTAATCATTTTGCAGCCCTATCGCTTACCAGTCTTTGGCTATTTCTCTTTAAGTTATCACCCTTTCCTCTTTCCTGTCTTTTATCTCTCTTTGTATTAAATGTGTTCTGTGTGAATGCAGGCTGAAATTCTGAAAAATTTGATCCTGGTGTCAGACCCTAGTAATTAATCCCAGAATGCATCTGGGTAAACAGAACAGGAGCTTTCATTGTGATGAGCTGTGATGAAGAAAGTTTGTATACAGACAAAGACGCAAAAGGAAAAACATGACCAGGGAATTACTGACCATCCGTTTGGATTATAAAATGAACCAGCCAAATACAGTAGGAGTACCATAAGCAGGAGGGCTTCTTGATGAGTACATTAGATGTCATTTTGTCTTTATGAGACTGTCCAGGATTGTGAATGAAAGCACAACACAAGGAAACACTGGCAGTGTCTGAATGAACACAATTATGTAATGCCAAAATACTTTGAAAACATCAGTTCAGAAAGCAAACTTATTTCTTGGCCCTTACTCTTGCTCAGTCTGAACAAATCATAGTGGATAAAATCATGTAGCGCTCTACATTGTTCTGTTTCTCTTTGAAATACTGTATAGAAGTTATGAGACAAATGTTTCAGGAATGTCTTTTCACATATTTAAGCTGAGTGCTGGAGAACTGAGCTGCATATTCAGTATCACTTACAAAGCTGAATTGTATAGGAACATGTGATTTATTAAACCGGAGCATGTGTTGTTTTTTTAAGCCATGTTCAAGCATGTCCTTTGTCTGTATGACATTTCCAGATGAGCTTTAGCAGTAAAGCCAGTTACTGTTACTGCTGTTGTCCTTCAGTAAAGGTGTTGTGAATCACTTACTGGGCTTGAGAGAAGACTTGGTTATGGCTTTTTATTTGCAGGGTTTTACGCTTCCTTGTCCTGATGTTGTTGTCATATTTGTCATGTTGAAAAATACCTGTTGATTTATGAGTAAATGTAAAGTATGGACAATACTGGGTATCACTCAAATGCCACTGGCTACAAGCACTTTTGTCTGACTGCTTCCCTCTGGTGGTTTTTCAGAGCACCACAGCATGGGAAAAAAAGTGATCCATCTGACCACTACAAAAAAAAAATTGTGTAAAAACATTTAAGAAGAACTAGCAATATAGTTCTAATGTCTTATGGGTTTAACAGAGTGGGGCTGATTCCATTAATCAGTTTTGACTATACCTTTTGCCTTTTGACATGGACCATCATTGAATCCTGCAGGCAGGCAAGAGAGCGAGGGTGAATTTGTCTTCTCCATGAGGTGCTACATATGGAGGTATAGTGTGAGCTTGGCTCATCCGGTCTGAATGTGCAAAGCTGTTGGTGGTAACTACAGGTCTCACACACAAGCACACATAAAGAAGTGTTGGTGAAACCACAAGGACTTTCTTACAGTTTAAAATCATTAAAACATTAACAACAATCATGTTGTTCCAAACCCATAAGACATTTATATTCAGGACACAAATGAAGATATTTTAATATTGTGTCATCGTATTGTCCATTCCTTTCAAGCTTTCAAAATTTCATGAAAACACTGTAAAAGTAGTCTATTTGAATGACGAATTTACAACTGAAAACGACTGCGTACGACTATGGAAAAAATATTTATGAGCACCAGTGTGACTAACCCTATCAGCATATTTGTATTTGCGGAAATATGCTGATAGGGGAGGTTCAAAGGGTTCTATGTGTTTTTGCAACGTCGAGTAATGCATCACAGACATATCTCAAGAATCCTTTCAGAAACAAAGTTTCTTTGTTGATTGTAATGGAGCTTTGTGAGATTGTGATGAACTATAGGTGAATTTTTTTTTAATGATTTTTAAGGGAGTTTGTAAATGATATTGATTTAATACAATACAAGTTAATATTACATTGCTTACATTGTCTGACTATAACATTATTGCCTGATTTTGCTCTATTTGTAGTCAAAAATTATTTGAAACAAGTCACAACTGAGCCACTGCACATTTCCATTCAAACACAGTGGTGTATCGTTTATGAATGAACATGCGTTTTTAAACAAATCTAGTGATTCCATTTTATATTCATAAAGACAGTTATTTGCTTAATTCCTGAATGAATCAGCCGTTCGAATGAATCAAATGAGTGAATGATTCAGTAATTAAATCGGAGACTTGCCGCTGCCTACTGGCAGTTTTAGTTTCTTTTATAAAGTATCTTTTCAGTTATTTAAATCGTTTAATATTTTATATTTAAAATGTTATATTTAAAACATTAATCTCAACATGAATTTATGCATTTGATTGCACTCATGCCACCTCTGAGTCTTATTAAACATGAAAATACACCTACAAGCCACTTTTGTGTTCTTCTGTGCCACTTCTGTAGTACAAATTAATTTTAATACTGATTTCATTTAATTGGTAACTTATTCTACTCGTTCTTATTCTGTTGTTTTGATTATACATTTTAAAAAGCTTACAAAATATGTATTTTTTTTTAAAATTTGACATAAAAGGTGGCATACTTTTAATAAAATTAGAAAAATGCCATTACAAAACTAAAAACAACATTCCCCTATAAATCACAAATCAAGGAGTCAAATATCACCTCGTAATGGGAAGGCATTTTTTTTTAATCAGATTTTTTTGCTCCTAAAAAGAACAGTAAGCATAGAGCCCTGCATATACAATAAACATCAAATACAGTAAATGAAAGCAGAAATGTTCTTGCTTGAGACCCAGTAAGGTTTGTTTTTGTGGTAGGCAAGCACTTTTGAGCTTCTGTTTAACATTTTATGTCAAAATTTCTCATTTTGGATGATAATCCATAATGATCTCTTTAAATTCTGGTTCTTTTTTTATCCTTGTGCAGTATATGATAAATTCAAGTCATGTCAATTTGTATGGCACTGTTCACAATCCATACCATTTTATATTGGCTTTACATAGAATGTTGCCTTGATACCCACTGTAAGCAAGCCAAAGGTGACTGTGTGCTAAGGAAAGAACTCCAAGATGATTTAACCAGACACTTATGACACCTACAGTGTCTACAGCACACAGCTGGTTTAAGTGTTCGCCAAATATCTGAGCTCAGTCACAGGGACATACATTTTCCCATTATTCACAGCTGTGCTAGCATTACCAGATTTTTTTCATTCTCTTAAATATAGCTCCTTTTTCGATAAGTCTCAGGAACATTCCTGTTGCATTAGCTGCATGGTCTGAAGCGGTGTTGGAAATTCTTTGTGTCAGGGCAGTAATTGGAGGCAGACTGTTTATGACACACAGGGCCCTGCTTTACTGCCTCTGCCCCTGCTCACCTCATCTTCCCTCTTGCTCTAGGGGGAAAAAAAACCAACCACATCCATGCTCAACCAACATTGTACATTTTGTTTATCGCTCAAAATGCCGCATGTCTAGTTTAGTCTGCAGGCTTGATGAATCAGTGGGGAATGAGGGAGGGTGAAGGGGATGTAAATAAAACATGGTTTATTCTGCTAGGGGTGATGAAGCCAAAATGTCCCCTTTTCGTTCAGATGGGAAGGAGGAAGAGGGAGGGGGCATATTTTGAATGCGTTTGTTTACAAGAGGTCGAGATAACATTTTTAGAGGGGTTGAGGAAGGAGAATGCCGCAAACCAAATAAAGAAGAAAAGTCAGGTCATGTGGGAGTTGAGAGCAGAGTGGGAGAGAGAGAGTGAATATAAAAGAAAGATGTGGTGAGAGCCAGAGATAGGAGGGGATATGGTGGTGTTCAGGAGGGGGATTTGTTAAGAGCCCAACATATGGGAGGAACACAGGAAATGAGCTCTCCATCCTGCAGTTAAATCTGACCTTTTGGCTCATGATCAAATGCTCCTCCATCCGAATACCATAGAGTCTCTGTCCCGGGCACGAAGGGAGGAGAGAGAGTGAGCGGGAGGGAAATAAAGAAAAAGGGGCACTTCCCAAGCGTCTGTTTGTGAGTTGCAGGACTTACGGAGTCGCGCAGTAGAGAGAGAGAGAGTCCTAGTCGCTCCTCCTGCTCCAGAACAACACGTCCCCTCTGACACAAACGTTCACGCACTGACCAAAAAAAAAAAACAGTACCTTTTCTAGCTCAGCAGACCATAGAAGCAGACAACTTTGTGTGGGCATTGCAGCTCTTGTGATTCTCTTATCACTTCTACTGTGGCTGTCATCTGAGCGAGGGAATCGGGAATAGAAGAAACTGTTCTATTAATAGCTGGCCGGTGGACTGAGCGGATGGATAGAGGAATGGACAACTGAGGAAAATGACTCAAATACGTTTAGCAAAATCTTTTTCAGACATACAAGAAGGAGGACATTACCTCACACTTCTTGTGACTTGCTTCAGAGCATGCAGTGTGAACTTTGCTTTGGGATGTTCTAACTAGGCTGCCAAGTGAACATTTCCCTTTGGCAGACCTCTCTCTCTCTAGTGTTTTCTTGCCTTGCCCCACACGGTCCCCCACACACTATGCTAGCACTGAGCTTCGGTTAAAGGAGCTTAATGTGGATTGCCCCGCGATGGAATGTAGTACGTCGGCTGTCCGAGTTCAGGAGACTTTCCAACTAAGGAGACCTTCAAGATTTTGGAGTTGTCTCTCCATCTCGAACCCTGTTCTCCAGCAAAAGAGTCTCGGATGATTAGGCTGAACTTTTTGTGGATTTTCTCATAGAACTCAATATGCGTCGTTTTGACAAGCTCAAAAAATCTTTTCCATTTCTTGCTCATTTTCATGTGTACAGAGTAAGTCTGTTTTTCATTCTCTTGTGCAGAGCATGCTAAGTTTCAATCTGAGGGATAGAGCTGGGAATTTCAGGACTGTCCTGTGCTTGAGTGTACGTGTGTGTGCTGGTACATGTCAGCATCTGTGTTGGTGTGAAACAGCACTATGCTTTTACACATGTGTCAGAGCTTAGCTGTGTTCATGGATATCATCAGACCATACCAGAGCCTGACCCCAACAATGCATGAAACCTTCACAATGCATAACTCGAGAGCACTATGTCTAACAGTTTATTTCTCACACACTGGCTCATATTTTGTGCATTTGTTTGGCATTTATATAGTATTCAGTGTGTGTCAATTAATTCTTGTTATGATTAATTGCATCATCATAATGTTGTCAGTTAATTTATTTGTAATGTTCTTTCCTAAATTTGTGTGAAGGGTGTAGCCATTCTTGGTTGTAACTCATGGCCTCTGTCCAAGGGCCATAGCAATAGTTCCCTTGGGCTTACAGGCTACAGCGATCTAACACCATATGCATTGCTTCACACTGCACAAGCTTCACTTGTTGCCACTAGCATTGCACAGTATGCCTGTGCTTCGATAGTACTGGAATATAACTTTCAAAATGTTAATGGTACCACCATATTTTCCAAATGATAATACCGTTGATAATTGATAAATGATAATTATTGTACTGCTGCGAACATAATGCCTAAACATCAAAGTTTTAGTGGTATGTCCTTTAGCTAAATTAACAGATTTAATGAAACCATATGTGACCCTGGACCACTAAACCAGTCATAAGGGTCAATTTTTTTATAACTGAGATTTATGCATCAGCTGAAAGCTGAATAAATAAGCTATCCATTAATGCATTGTTAGGATGGGACAATATTTGGCCGAGATACAGCTATTTGAAAATCTGGAATCTGAGGGTGCAAAAAATCTAAATATTGAGTAAATCACCGTTAAAGTTGTCCAAATGAAGTTCTTTGCAATGCATATTACTACAAAAAAAGTTTTTTTGATATATTTACAGTAGGAAATTTACAAAATGTCTTTATGGAACATGTCCTTTACTTAATATCCTAATGATTTTTGGCATAAAAGAAAAATCAATCATTTTAACCTATACAGCATATTAGGGATGCACCGATACCGGGCCGATACTGAGCTCCTGTACTCGTACTCGTCTTGTACTCCTTAAAATGCCCCGATACCAAACGCCGATACCACATCATGTGACAAGTGCGTATGCAGGCAAAGAAACGCCGACAACAAAACAACAGACAGCAGAATGGAGTCATTAGAGATTAAGGATGTCTACGAAGTATATGTATGCAAGTAATATAATGTTAGACGTTCAGTATTAAGCTTGTATAACTGGTGCGCGTCAGCTGATCGGCAAAGCATGCAGATTGGATTGAGCGCGTGGCGGCCAAGATGTGCGGGCTTGTCGAGTTAATATCCCGCCTTGACATCACTGGAAAGTTTGTAGTTCGGTGAGATGTGTCAGAAAACAAATTGAAGTAAATCAATGCACAAGTTATTTAACGGTATAGAGAGAGAGGGAGCGAGAGAGAGAGCGCGAGACAGAGAAAGAGAGAGAGCGCGCGCTGTTGCGTGGTGATCATTGATGTTCGCATATTTAGCACACGCATCTTTTGGATTAAAACAAATTCGTAGATATAAAAAAATTATAGCGACATTCGCTATAAACATCGTTTTTTTTTTTTTTAACCTTAAGCATACACGACTGTCCGGCGAAAGTGAAACTAGCAGCCTGTGTGAAATGCGATAGGCAGTACTGTACTTTCGCATGTTTTGCTTTCACAAGTGATTCTCCATTATTTGAGTCGCTTTGGATTATAGCCCAAATAGCAGCATATTTCAGATAAAAAACGTGACTTATATTTCTGAAAATATCAGAGTTAGGAGATTCATAATGAGTGGTTCGCGTGATTACAGTACTGAGCCGCTGCAATTGAGCAGTTTAATGCTATTAAATTGAAGATGATGTACCATAGAGCAAGAAAAAAAAAAACAGTGAAAGTAACAAAACACATTTTAATGGGCATAATTAAGTGTAAAAATAAAAATAATTAAGGGATATATAGTCAACCCAAAAATTATTCAGACAGCAGATATACACAGATATAGCAGATAATATATATATATATATATATATATATATATATATATATATATATATATATATATATAATATAATATAATATATATAATATAATATAATATATATATATATATATATATATATATTATTATTTTTTTTTTATTTATTTTTTTTACTAGTGGGTGCAGCACAGTTTATGATAATGGGTTCTAAATACACTTTGGTTTGACTGTATCTATTTGATAAATAAAGTTGACCAACTAACATTATACATATTCTTTTAGTTTCTGTACCCTATATTTTACAAATCTACCGGTAAATTTTAAAATATCAGTATTGGTACTCAGAATTGGCAAGTACCAAAAATAAAAGTATAGGTATCAGGCGAGTACTGAAAAAAGTGGTATTCCTACAGCATATTGTTGGCTATTGCTAATATGCTTCTTATGACTGGTTTTGTGGTCCAGGGTCACATATTACAATATAACATCAGTTATGAAATATTAGTTTTGTATAACAATATTTTATACTACTTCTACTACCATTACTACTACTACTACTAGTAGTACTACTACTACTTTTTTTACTTTTTAATTTTTCTAATAAAAGAAAATACCCTGGAAACATCTGTGGACCAAGATATGATTGACTTATCAATGCCTTAGCAAACAAATTTTAAAATTTTCCACTACATTTCGAATCAGAAGGAAGTTTAATCACAGCACTCATTTCTATAGTACTTTACGTGTGTGCTAAATGCTTAATGACTAGCTCTTGGTTGGTTTTGGTACATACTATATCAAGAAGCAGTTCCTTTTTAGTATTTTACTGGAAGGATGTATTGTAAAAGAGTGCTGAAATGCATGACCACACTATGCATGACCACACATCATCAGTCTCAGGATCTGGTGGATCAGACTCATCACATATCAAGATCTCAATTGTGCCAGAAATGTCATGGATGCCACTGTGGCATCCATGAAATTTCATCTTTGCCACTGTGGCTGTGAGGACAGATTGCTTGCTTGAATTAGCAGTTGGACTTGTCAGACTGTGAGCCTTCATTTCAAAGACAGAAGGTTGTAACTGAGTTCAGTTTGTAGATTTGACTGACACATGTTGTTTGCAAAAACTACACATTGACTCCCACAGTCAAAGTGTTTTTTTTTCTCCTCTATTATCAGTCTCTGAAGAGACCTAGATTCCTCTTTCTCCGCTTTTTTTTTTCTTCTTTTTTTTTGTACAGGAGAGATGTTTCCTGTATGTTCAAAGGTATATCTAAACTTTGACTCTTAAGTTTGCAAGCCAGCAGAGTAGACAGGAAATATTGAGGCACATTTGGACATGATGTTGGATCCATTCCCAGTTTAAGTGTGAAAGGTTGCTGGGAAGTTCAGTGTTGAGGGAGGGATGTGTCTGTTTGTAGATGTGGATGACTATTTTGTGAATATGAACTCCTACTTAACTATTTTTCCAGTGGCGCTTGCTAATGCAAGCATCACTAGTAGAGGGCCGTATGAAATTAGTTCATTTTCTAAAATCTGTCTTTTTAGTTCTATTTTTTTTATTTTAATGGTTCAAGAAGCACCAAAAAGCATCTCATCAAATGCATTTATAACAATTTAATGTCACTGAATAGAAAGGCTGTACAGAATTAGGTTTTTCCCCGAATCTAGATTCTGTATTTTATATTTTATATTTTATATTTATGATTTAATACAAATCAATTAATCAATTATATCACCTGCACAGCTCATTCACTCTGATACATGCAGACTTTGTTTAAATAAATATAAAGAAATACTTGAATACATCAAAATTCTGTGACATTCAGCAATATCACAATGTTTTTTTTTTGTTTTTTTTTTTAATGATGGATTTCAAAATTAT
This sequence comes from Labeo catla, assembly GCA_012976165.1. Classification (NCBI taxonomy): domain Eukaryota; kingdom Metazoa; phylum Chordata; class Actinopteri; order Cypriniformes; family Cyprinidae; genus Labeo; species Labeo catla. The sequence continues at coordinate 46,948 of VONZ01000910.1, read as the reverse complement.
AGAGCCCCATATACTATTGCTCATACTTAAAGTTAACAAAACAAAGAGAGAGGGTGAACTTCACAGAAATTTCAGTGTGTGACTATGCTCTGAAAGTTATTGATGGTGAAATTAAAGTAAAAAAAAAAAAGGCCTTGACCCTTATGACCCTTGACTTTTCATGTGTCAACAGAGGAAGCACTTTGGGCACAGAAGGCTGGTTGTGCTGTCTGTTCTGACACTAATTCAAGAAACCTGTTGACTTTGTAACCCCTTGATTTACATGAATATCTTGGGACAACATCATTTTTTTTTGTCTATTGGATGTTTGTCCCTTTGCACAGTAATGACTTTTGAATTACCTGAATTTCAGAAAATGTTGATTAAAAAATTATATGTAGTGGTCAACCGATATATATCGTCTTTGGCTGATATTTGACTTCTTTTTTTTTTTTTAATTATCGGCAATAAGATTTTGTGTTTTGCTGATGTGTTGGACTTTTATTTTGACAGCAATTTTATTTGCTCAATTTTGCCACCAAAAAGAGTTTTAAACAAAACCACAGCAGAACTGTTTTGCATGTCTGAGCAATACACAACAGTGTTTCATTACTGAATGAATCAGCTGACTGAACAAATCAGTTGAATCAATGACTCACTCATGCAGTGACTTTAAAGTAAAAAATCAATTTAAACTTATAGCAAAAACTAATTTCTGTCACTCCCACAAATTAAACACTGCACAGAATATAAAGAATATCGAAAGGTTGGGAATTCAAGCTGTCCACGGCAGTCCTTACACTATAGGTGTCCTAACTATACGCGTCGTTACAAGATTCCAGCGACAAGCAATTTGGGTGTCCACACCTGACGTGACGCGATAGAATCAATCATATATCCAAGCCAATCAAAAGTTTTTAATACATTTAAAAAAAATAAATAAATAAAATAAAATTGCAGTTATTGCACTTCTTTGCTTTAATTTATTTTCAAGATCTGAGGTAAACTATCTGTTGTTGCTTTCAGTATGGCTATAAGGTCATGCAAAATGAAATTCAGACTCACATTAGATGCATTTAACTTTGAATAAAGTACATAATTATTACCTGAGATTATCGCTGTCATATAGTTTGTTTGTATGTTGTTGTTGTTGTTGTTGTTCCAGCCGTGACGTTGCGGAAGTAGAAACCGTTTCTGAAATAGAAATTTGAATGTGTCGCCATCGCAACTAGTTAGGACAAAAACTCAGATTATCATGGAAAAGATATCGCAGTGTTATGTGTAGTTAGGACATGGTGTTAACCTGTTATGCATGCGTTTTGTCCTAAATTGGACTTTAGAGTCCACCTGATCTGTGGTCTCTTAAGACTGGCTATAAATTATACAATATACAAATTGGCCATCTATTTTTAATCTCAAATTGGACAGCCCTAATTTTAATTTCAACACTAATTTCAAAACTTTCACTCTCTAATCCCTCACAGCTGCTTGTTCATCACTTTTTTTTTGGAATTGCAGACTGACTGATTCTGAGTGAACTGATGTTTGAAGTTTGAAGCACTGTTTTCCCCCCATGGAATTTAGCATTACACTCAAAGCACAAACATATGTTTGGAGTTGTATTGCAGCATGCGCCCTAGAAGCCTGTTATAGTTGCACACATCAAATGCATTGTGTAAGAAAGTATTAAAAACAAAAGCTTAAAAGTTACGCAGTCACACAGATGTGTGCAAACACACAGTGTCATTCAAAAGGGTGAGTTGACACTGCAATCTTTCTGATCGCAAGATATGCTCTCTCCCACATACCCCCCACCCTCCCGGGTCTTGCCTTAATGTTGTTACGAAGTGACTTAACACAAGGCCTCCAGAGAAAAAAAGTGTGTCAGAGAAAGATCACCAGTGTGAAGGAGTGCAGGGGGAGGGAGAGATTGAAAATTGAAAGCAGCTGATGTCCAATAAAGAAGAACAAGCACAAAAGCAGACCATGGAAAACAGTAGCGGACTTTTATTTGTCCCAGAGCTTCCAAGCACCAATGTCAGTGTTCTTCCATCCATTTGCTGCATCATTCATCGTTTCCCCTTGTTGCTAAACACAAGCTTAAAGGGACCGTCAGTGTTTTTTGTTTGAAACATGATAAGGACTTTGGGACTTGAGGATTTAGTGCTTATGATTTTTATAGAGACGTCAAGACATTGTTTTTAATTGGGCCCGAAATAGAGTTGCAGCAGCTTCTGTGAAAAGGTAAGGACTGTTTTATCTGGTTAGTTTTGGAGGTTTGGAGATGCTACTTTTGGGAGTAATTAAATGGCTTTAGAGAGCAGCACAGCACATGTGGCCTGGTCCAGGGCCAATGCCATCTGTGTTTTATGAACTTCAGGTGTGCATGTTCATTTTTGTGGTGTGTGTGTGTATGCTCACCAGATGTACGCCACGGTTGAGTAGTTCGACAGCGAAAGCCAACTGTATAGCCTCCCCCCGACGTCATTGTTACCGCATACTCTAAACATTTAGCATGCTATCAAACATGATTCAGTTCAATCACACTTTTGGACTTGGTCACTTGTTGCTGTATGGTTGGACACTTTTTATTTTTTTATTTTTTGGCTGGTTGTTTATTTATTTTGATGGAAAAAGCATGATCATGCTTGCTTCTGGGGTTTTGGGAGAGTCATTGCCTATGGGGGAATAGCTCTGTTCATTGGTGTGTCTCTGTTTGTGCAGAAGTTGGGCACCAGTATGCAGTGTGAAGAGGGCACTGAGTGGCTGCTGGAGCTGCTGATGGAAGTGCAACTGCAGCAGTACTTCCTGCGTATCCGTGATGAGCTCAACGTTACACGTCTCTCACACTTTGACTATGTGAAGAATGAGGACCTGGAGAAGATCGGTATGGGTCGGCCCGGTGAGTCCAACCAAAAGACAAAAAAAAGAACCGCATCACCACTTATGCAGAGACTCATAGTGATGACCATAGCAATGACCAAGATAAAAAAAACTCTAAATACATTTAGTAGCTTTAATGAGGCAGTTTTAGTTTCATTTTTAGAGTATCATTAATTATTTAAAAAAATCATTTGATATTTAAAATTTTCCATTAATGGCAATTCAAAACCTGTTAATCTCATAGCATTATTTATTCAGTTTCAAATTAATGTCACCTCTAATCTGTTCAAATCTGTTCAAAATTGTATTTGCTTGACAGCCCTATTAATTTATTTATTAATTGCAAATACCTAAAGAAGAAGTTCACTTCCAGAACAAAAATTTACAGATAATGTACTCACCCCCTTGTCATCCAAGATGTTTTTCTTTTTTTCTTCGGTCGTAAAGAAATAATTTTTCTTGAGGAAAACATTCCAGAATTTTTCTCCATATAGTGGACTTTAATGGTGCCAAGTTTGAACTTACAAAATGCAGTTTATATGCAGCTTCAAATGGCTCTAAACAATCCCAGCCGAGGAAGAAGGGTCTTATCTAGAAAAGCGATCGGTCATTTTCTAAACAAATTGACAGTTTACCTCAAATGCTTGTCTTGTCTTGTCTCTGCAATGCGCACATGTAGTCTGTAATCTGGGTCAATACAGTAAACCCTGGGTCGGTACTTCTGCAGCGATGTAGGACGATTTTGAAGTTGGGGAAGAAAACGAAATAGGGGATACCCTAACTGTATTGACTGTATTGACCCAGAAAAAAACAGTTCACGCAGACCTAGGCCCTTCTTCCTCGGCGGGAATCATTTCGCTGGGAAAAATTTCAGGAATTTTTCCTCAAGTACATAATTTCTTATCCACTGAAATAAAAAAGACATTTTTTGAAGCTTCATCAAGGATGGACATAGCGTTTATGTTTGCCTCTATCAAAGTCAGCACCTTATTCTGAAGTTCACCAGATCTAAATTGGTTCAACCCAAGACTGAATATTTTCTTGGAGTTATATAATCAATCTAATTAATTTCTCACTAAGAAATAGACAAAGGCAATAAAGATGCATCTGAAAAAGTACCATTTTCAGATGTGTCTTTTTAATTACACAAGAAGACATGGACTGTAGTCAGCATGGACTATAGCCTAAACTTCTAGTTGAAAAGTGGGAATTTTAATTAATTCATTTATTTATTTTTCCACTGGTAAACCCAATACAAGCTTAGATTGTCTGCCAAATCGAATCAGTGTGTCATTCCACTCTCAATATTAAGCCTTTGTGTGACGCCTGAAGTGTAAACTGCGCTAATGTAATTTCCCCTAAGTTGGCCTGATTGTTGCCCAACTCAAGCTCATTACACAGCCCTCCTATCACTCTCGCTTTTCTCTCTTTTTTGGCACACGTGTCCTATTTTGTCTTCTCTTCTTTCTTTCCCTCAGTCTTTTTTCAGTCTCTCCCTGTTTGTCTCAGTGATTGCAGCAATAAATTACGAGACAGAAGTTTTCAAATGAATTTTCAAGGTTAAGCTTTATGGACATCATCTGTGGCATGCTGTTGATTACAGAGGATAATTCAACTCATCCTTCAGTTTCTAAAAACAAGCAAAAATCACACAAGTTAATGTGTTATAGGGATGGGTGATATCTTATCGTTTCCGCTATACCGGTCAAAATTTTGTCCATGATAAGAATTAGTCTTTCCGCAATAATAATGATAAAGTCTACAGAAGCACGTGTGCGATACAGTTTTGCATGTGTATGACCCTATTTACAAACCTGTTGTCCAACAAAGATATCATTTATTGACATGCTTTTTCTCTAAATTAACTTCATAACATAGTCGAGGGTTTGAAATAACCTTTTGCGATCAGACGTGGCTTCAAATCACAGAATGAGGCAGAAATCATGCTATTTTATAGTGTTATAAAAGCTATGTCGATTAGCATTGCATTATAAATAATACTTTATCCTTATAAAATTACCCAAGATTGCTTGAAGAACACAGACAAACCATATATTGTAGCAATCGTATATGTTTGTCATCAAGTTTCCTCAGTTAAAATTTCTCTATCTGCGTTTTATTCAACTACAGCGATAATTGGATTAGACATTTCCTGGAGCATAGAAACTACTATTATTTCTGCTATAAAGCATATGTGGAGTTTCTACGCAAGGTGCCCTCCGGTTGCCAGTGAATTAAGACAGTCATTACATTGTTATGTGATGTTAAACTACTGTTAAACTATTCCGTGTAAAAATAGTAATGATAAAACTTTTCTCTAAAGAAACAGGATTCTCTGAATTTTCTTCATTGATATCGTTATCGCAATAATACAAGAAATTATTGTGATATATTTTTAATCGCCCATCCCTAATGTGTTATTTGAACTGTAAAGCTGTCTAAATTATGCTTGATACTACTGCTCTATATAGATAGATTTCTGGTAATACATAACCAGGGCTTAAATTTCGCACAAGATTGAGGGTAATGCACATTAATTCTACTTGTACCCGAATGTTTTTCTTTTAGCATGTAATATGCTTGGGACAGATAACGGAATGTATCATTTGCACATGTTTTTAAGTCTTTATACCTGTCTTGGTGAGTATTCATGTAAACCATTGGTCTCAAACTCTCTGCACAGCTTAGCTCCAACCCTAATTAAACACACCTGATCCAGCTAATCAAGGTCTTCAGGATTCGTAGAAACTTCTAAGCAGGTGTGAATTGGAGCTGGTTGGAGCTAAACTCTGCAGTGCTGTGGCTCTCCAGGAATTGAGTTTGAGACCTCTGATGTAAACACAGTCGGTTATATATTAAGTTAATTTAAACACATGTAAAACAAAACATTTAACAGTAATTTATATCTGTATATGAGGTCTTGAAGAGACAGCAGAATAAATAAACCTGCTGCTGTCTGTGTCATTGTTTATTTATGCAGTGAAGACTATCCAGTGTTATTTTACAGTTGAATAGATTCTTAAAGCACTGAAAAACTTAAGGCACTGTTAATTTAATTTGTATCTTCTTACTGTTTTTATTTGTGCTATTGCTTGTCATTTATTTATTTGTTTTCATTTTATTACTGAAGGTTTACTTGTCTTTTTAGTTCAAATAAATTCAGTTCTAAATTTTAAATTTGCAAAATCACCCCATAGCGCTATCTATAATTGTGCGCTTTAAATTTTTTGTAAGTATCTTCCTAATAATAGAAATATGAATCAAAACATAATTATAAATTGTAAAACACAAATACATCAAGTGACACAAAATTTACGTTAGATTATTGTAATTTAAAAATGCCTAAAAACATTTAATGATGTAAAATACGTAAGGTTGGATTTTTCTCTATAAAAAAAAAAAAAAAGAATACTCTTTTTGGTGGCCTTGCACATGTCATGTGACAATTACAAGGTTTAACAACTTTGCAACCTTTTTTTTTTAATTTTTTTTTTTAAACACTGGTACTAAGCATTTTATTTCACTAGTGCCTAACGGCGTTCATTTTAATTTTTATTCAGGTACATTGATTTGCTTTAGATGTCACTGCTGATAAAGCTGAACTTATTTTTAACATTTTTTTTAATAATAATTCTCTCATTTGCTTTTTTTGACAGGGCAAAGACGGCTGTGGGAGGTGGTGAAGAGAAGAAAAACCATGTGCAAACGCAAGTCTTGGATGAGCAAGGTATGTCATCAGCCTTCCTCACACACACTGACAGATTAATGAGGTTTCTAGTCCAAGGTCAGGTCCCAAACACAAATACACATCACTACACAGGCAGCTGGACAAGGGCTTCGCTTTATTTATCGCTCATTCAGCTCACATTTTTCCTCAATCGCTGTAGAGTCTCTAACTTGCATAGTGTCTTATTGAACCTGAAAGGAATAAATCAAGAATTAACATTTAAAGCACTTGATCTAGATTTCCATGACCTTTCATCTTTTGGACAAAAGCCTAAATGATGGCTTTTGTCAAGCTGAGGTTGTGATCCTTCTCAAAAGATAGTTCAGTAATTGAGTTTCTTTAAATTTAGAGTTGAGAAACATTTTGTCATCGACATTGAATTTCAGTGAGGCCTGTTGCTTCACACCTCAGAAATTTACTAGCTTATTTTATCTCTTTTACACATAATGCTGAAATGTCTACTCTGAGCGCTAAAGCAGGAAGTGTCGACTCAGGCCTGCCACTCACTCTCTAAAACACTAATCAGGTTAATGGTCCATCAAATGCTGCAGGAAGAGCCTCAAATTGGCCTCAGTCACAAGCAATAAATCGGCACAATGTGGGCCATTCTCTATGGTTTGTGTGTATGTGTGAGTGTGTGCATGTGTTTGACGATAGATTCGGAATGCAGAGGAAATTAAGTTTGTAGTTGATTCTGTAAGCCAGGCTGTGCAGTTTATAGCATTTAGCAAAAATAAAAATTTCAGCATATTGGATGATACATTGACTTATTTTGTTGATGTAAAGTGAACCAATATCATAGATATTGCACTGATATTAACAGACTTTGTAATTGGTTTAGCAAGCATGAAAAAAGTTTGATTCAGGGAATCACCGTTTTGTTTCATCAACTAAAAAAAAAAAAAGTCCTGGCTCAAATTTTTGATTTCATATTTTTCTGAAAAAAGACAAACATGAATGGTAATTAAAAGCTAGAATGTTAAGTGTCCCTGATAAATATTTACTGAATATTTCACTATTTTGTGGTGGGGTATGTTTTTATATTAAATGTATTAATGTATTAAATTTTAATACACAGAGATTGGTAGGTCTGTTAGTAAAGTCTGTTGACTTCTTCAATCTTTGTTCCATTATATGCTAATGGTGACTGTTCAAAAATGGGGAAAAGCACATTTTTCTCAAAGTTTGCATGACTGTAATGTATTAACGGCCAAAAAGTATTAAGATATTTTGAATATAATTTTAGATATTGATTTTTAATACACTTTTCTTATTCTTATTTTAAAGACCCTATGTGGTTCACTTCAAGAATAAGTTGTTATATTGAACACATTTTTACTGGTCAAAACCAAATGTGGGTCACTTTGCATACACCTAACGAACAAATAATATTTAAACCTAGAAATATATCTTGTTTAACAAACTATGCAATTCAAAACAATTGCATAGAACACAACTGTATGAATGTCCTAATATTTTTCCAAAGTTTTTGTGCCTGTAATTCTAGAAGTATTATAGATATGTCAATATAATTTCAGATTCTTGTTCTTAATATACTACAGGTGCATCTTAACTCATTTAAAAAAAAAAATGAAACTTTCATATATTCTAGATTCATTACATGTAAAGTAAAACATTTCTAAAGTGTTTTTTTGTTTTAATTTTGATGATTAGAGCTTACAGCTCATGAAAGTCCAAAATCCAGTATCTCAAAATATTCAATATATCTCTTGTTCTTTGAAACCACACTAATGGGGAAGACTGCTGACTTGGCAATGGTCCAAAAGACAATCATTGACACCCTCCACAAAGAGAGTAAGTCGCAGAAGGTCATTACTGAATGGGGTGGCTGTTTACAGAGTGCTGTATCAAAACATATTAAATGCAAAGTTTACTGGAAGGAAGAAATTAGGTAGGCAAAGGTGCACAAGCAACAGGGATGACCGCAAGCTTGAGAATACTGTCAAGTAAAGCCGATTCAAACACACAGCTTCACAAGGAGTAGAATGAAGCTGGAGTTAGCGCCGACCAAGTACTGAGTGCATGAATGAAAATACTTTTAAAAAAATATATATATTTTTCTTTTTTGCAAATCCGTTTTTTCATTGATCTTAGGAAATATTCTAATATTTTGAGATACTGGATTTTTGACTTTCATGAGCTGTAAGCTCTAATAATCAAAATTAAAACAAAGAAACTTTAATGATATTCTAATTTTTTTGAGATGCACCTGTATACTGTTGGAATCTTCGTTTTACTTGGAATCTCCAATCGTTAAGGATCTATATGGTTCAGTCCCATAGATATAGCGATCTCTCTGCAGCTTCACATCCAAATGGTTGAATTTTTTAGCCATTTTCAATGCTCTATACAGCTGATGTTTTATTGTATTTAAATGGAATTGTCTGAAGAATAAATAATGTTTAAACTAGAAATGTAGCTTGTTTCCCTCTATCAAAACAATTGCATTGAATATACCTGTCTGAGTGCCAAAAATACACAGAAATTGTCAATTAAAGGCACATTGCTCTCAGTAGTTTGTTCATAAGATTCTGTATTTGAATCAGTTTCTGGGATAAATGGAAGAGGGGATTTTGTACATTTAATAGTTTCTGAAACTAGCAAGAGTTTAAATATGCGGTATTTCAGCTATGTTACTGCACCGAGAGCCCATTATCTCTGGAATAAAGCCATAAAGGGCATGAAATATGAAGATTTCAAAAGAAAAGTTTCTTAGGAACCAGAACCTAAAATTATATTAAGATATCTTTTAATACTTTGTTGCAGGCATGCAAACTTTGGAAAACAACATTTTTGGCACCCAGAGTGGTATGTTGTATGCAATTATTTTGATAAAGGTAAACCGGCTGCATTTCTTGTTGCAATTTTGTTTGTTGTTCTTAAATTCAAATTTAAATACAATATGCATCAGCTGTGTGCAAAGTGATTCATTTGTTTTTTGTACAGTTTAACAGTTAAGCAAACAAATTATCTGATGGAGAGTAAAATCCCAATATCTCTGGAAATAAACCATATAGGGCCTTAAAAATAGGTAAGATACCAGAAGAAAGTGGGTTAAGAACCAAAATCTGAAAGGACATTAAGTATCTTTAATACTTAAGAAGAATTGCTTTGTCCCATTTTTCAGCTGTCATTGGCATCCATTCCAATAAAGATAAGTCAATAGATTTTATTAATAGACCCACCAATCTCTTTGAAAAAATAACATGATGAGGCTTCTTTCTAAAGTCATTGTTGGAGCCAAATTACCCTTATAATCATTTACCCTTGTAAATGTCATTTTCACCCCCCTCTACAAAACAGTGTATTACTTAGTAAATATTCATCCGTGGCATTTCATATTTTGGCTTTCTTATTTATGTGTTTCATTCACTAGAAGAAAATGTAAATTAAAATGTATATATTAGAATTTTTAGCTGGGGACATCTGGTTAAGTTGAAAAGGAATGACCTAGATGGATATTAAACAAATACATTTAACTAGTATTATGAGTCGCCATGACAGCTATTTTTGTTAGTGATTGTTTCTCTAAGTAAACTTGTCCTTCTTAAGCATTTCAGAGCAAATAGATAAATTAGCTCTGTATAATATGCATTTTATTTAAGGCAAAAAATAGCATCCATTTGTAAATGTGTTTATTCAGAAAAAGGCCTGTTTTTAGGTTTGTCAGACTCTTGTTGGTTTGGTGTAGAATCAAAATAAGCTGGAGCTATATCAGTCTGTGTAAAAGTAGCAGCTTGTTTTGCCCAGAATATTTTTATTATGTACAATAAACTGACCTGAATAAATGTATAATTTGCTTTGAGCTGTTTTCGTATGGCTGGTTATAGCATGTCCTCAGTATGAGAGTTGTTTTCATAGGGCTGGATGTCTGGGTGGTGCTGACCGAGGGCCTCAATGGAGCCAGAGTCAGTTTTAACCTGAGTAAACAGAAACAGCAGTTAGTGCATTTCCCGTTATGACAGACACATTTATTAATTTCTGTGTATTTATGTTGGTCTGCCCTGCTCTGTTTTTAATATTTAAAATACCACTACAATGTTTTTGTGTCTGTGTTTGTCTCTTGTGTGTTAAGTGTGTGTTTGTGCTTCACTGGTATGTCATTTTCTAACAGTGTACAAAGAGCCAAGGCTAGAATTAGAGAGACCACAGAATGAATCTGTCTCGTCCAGCTCCGTCTGACTTGCCACTTCATTAATCTCCTACTCTCACATGTATTTACATTACAGACTATGTGTGTGTGCTCAGTGTGTGTTGAGAGGAAGCGTAAGTGTATGTGGGAGTGATATATACTCAGGATTGGCGAATGATTGCTCGTCTAAACCATCAGCTTGTAGGGCAAATTCTTCGGTCTGTGGGATGAGAGGACATCTTGACCTTTGGCACCAGAATTGGCACAATTGTGTTAAATGAAGCACATATGCAGATATCCTCTATTCCCATACACTGTCAGAAAAAATGTGCAAAAAGTTTTTTGGGTACAGCAGCTTGCCATTGGTGCAATACTTTTAGAGGGACAATTGTGGACAATTAGGGGTAGGTAAGGTATGGAGTTGTCGCTTTAAGGTATCTGCTCTATCGTCAAGCTTTTGTACCCCTAAGGGTACAATTTTGAAAATCTGAAAGTGTACATGATTACCTTAATTGCTTTAATAATGTTGCAAATAAAGTAGTACATGCACACAGGTTGAAATGGATGTTCAATATGTGATCATCCACTTATCCTCCACTTTGCTCTTTCATACATGTGGAATAATGAAACAAACAAATACATACACCAACTTATTTCCTCCCTTGTGTGAAGGCTTTAGTTGCAGAATTGGCCTGGGCCTACAGGAAGTGGCCTGAGAGGATGAGAGCTTTCTAAAATTACACCTGTTTGTTTCCGTTCCTGGCACAGAGAACAGACTGAGTAATCTGCCTCCTCACTCCACTGTTAGTGTGTGTGGGCATACTTTAGTTGACACTTGCACTCAGTAAGTGTTCTCCTGTTTCAAATGTTGCTTTCATGCAAATATATGTGGATGCCTACAGTAATATACTATAGTTCTGTATGTGTTTTGTGACAGTTTTGGTGGCAATTACTACATGGACAGTAAAACCTGAATCATCTGTATTGTGGAGAGCAGCCAACAATTTCCCCTTTGAAACTGCTTATATATAACTGCTTAATAAACATACAAATTAATGTCTTAATGAAGATGGAAAAATACAGAAAGGTTTTGTAAGGGTTAGGAAAAGAAAATGTCATTGGCCTAGTATAAAAACAAAAGTCAATGGAAAGTCCTGAACCGTGATGGAAGGATGCATTTGGATTTGTTACTCATTGAGGCATTTGTCAGTGTGTAATATATGTTTGCTATGTGTATGGTTATCAGACAGTAGTCTGGGGTTCAAGGCTCTGTCTAGATCCTCTATATTCACTCTGGTCCCAGTTCAGTTCTTCTATTTTCAGCCTGTCCGTCAAATCCAGGCTCTCGCTCTCAAGGCTACAGACATTGCGTTCCGTCCTTCTCTATTTCTGTTTTCTCTTTTTTGCAGTGTCACCTCTCCTTCTAATCTAATCTTTCTGTCTGTTTTTTAATCGGTTAAAGTCAGGGTTACCTCTCACTCCTCCACCTTCCGTTCCTGTCCGTCCTCCTTGTCCCTTGAGTTTGTAGCCCCTGGCTTCCTTCAGCCCACACTCTGGTTCTTGATAGCTCAGCTCTCCTTGGCCAACCCACAGGCTCCTCATGCAAAGTGCCTCAAGAGCCGATAAGCAGTTAGAAAGAGCATTTCTTTGTGGAATCACTCTCTCTTTTGGGATGTTCCCTGTTAGCGCATATCATTACCACTGTGGGATAGAGTCTGGCCTCAAGTTTCTGGTACACATTTCATGCAGTTCTGAATGCACAGAATTAAAATGTGGTTTGTGCATGTAAGGGCTTTTGTTGGTCACCTCTGGATTTTGACTTTGTTCTTGTTTATCTCTCAGGTGTTTAGTGGCAAGAGACCAGAAGGAGACTTCAATCCCCAGCCGGCCAGTACGTTCCGAAAACTCACCGTCACACCTCCTCCAGTGGATAGCCAGCAGCAGGCCCTCACCTGTCTCATCAGTGAGAAAGACCTGGCCCTCTTTGAGAAACTGGGAGATGGCTCCTTCGGCGTGGTCAAGCGTGGAGAGTGGTTCACGCCAAATGGAAAAGTGGTGAGTAGAGTGACACAATTGTTAAAAGTTTGCGATTTGTATTAAAACACTCATGCGATTTTATTTCTACATGACGACAATTCAGCTGTGTCTATTAAGTTTTGAGTGTGAAGCTTAACTTGCATTGATAATACTTAAAACAACACACTCTGAGTCCAGCATTTATTAATATGGGCAGTGGCATAATGCACTGCTCGTGCTACACTGATGTGATATATCAAACAGCTTCACAAATAGTGTTTTCAACTACATTATTGTTATTTCTGTGTTATCAACATTACACAAACCATTTCTATGTAACTAGTTCCAGGATAAAAGTTTATAGTTTCGGTACAAACACTATATCTACTGTATAGTATAGCGAGCAAAATAGAGTAAATCTAGGGCCCTATGAATTCAGTTTTATTCTTTCCTAAATTCAGTTTTTTCCGTTGTAATTTTTCTGGATTCCGTTTTTTCCATTTGAATTTTTCTGGACTTTTTTTTTATTTTTAATGGTTAGTTTATGTTTTATTATTCAAAAAGCAAGTCTAATTAGTTACAATTATGAAACTTATACAATTTAACATAAGTTTATTAAAGAAGTTTTAATTAATTTAATTGAAGTTAAGTATAACAAAAATGACGTGTGTAGGGCCCTATGAAATGTTTTTTTTTGTTTTTTTTTCTTATCTTCTGTTTTATTGTTATCAAATTCTGTTTAAGCATGTCTAATTATTTGAATGCATAAAAACAACTTAATTTATTAATTTATTCTTACAATATTTAAAATTTTCTGGTTATCAAATGAAGGCATAAAATATTAATTTCATTTATCTTTAAATCAAATGAAAAATTAATTTTTGGGGCAAACAAAGTTACTATTTAAAAATGAAATATTATTTTAATAAAAACATTAAAAAAATAATAAAATGCTCATAAAGAAACTTCAGAGCAGTTCTGGAAATGTTGTTTATGTATTGATGTCCTCATCTGGCAAGATGGTAGACGCTTAAATTCATATTTAAATAGTCTTTTTGGTTATTAGATTTGATTTACGTGTAATGTCCTACTTTTATCCAAATGTTGACAAATTCCGTGACATTCCGCGTTATACGCTAAATTCCGTTTTTATGACTGATTCCGTGAGAGCCCCAAGTAAATCATCTTTTAGAAGTATATTGACACTATATATATCTATCTATATATATATATATATATATATCTATATATATATGTATATATATATATATATATATATCATTCAAATAAAATATTACTAAACAGCAAAAAAAATACAAGGCAAAAAATATATCATGATTCTGAATTTATTCAGAATCATTCAGAGTTCTAGTGGAGAATCGGGGAGGGAAAGGATAAAAGTGTTTGGAAAAACAGAGGGAGCTTTGTTAAAAACACCAGCTTTGCAGATGCAGAATTCAGTTACCATCTCAGTCATGCACTGGGATGTACTCAAGATGAAGATTCTGTACCGTGTTGTTTTTTTTTTTTAAATCTCCATCACTTGAAATTAATGACTATTGCACATTTTTGGCAGGAATGTTAATCAACAAAAGAACAGCCTTCAGACAATTTGTATCTATGGTCCCACCTTTCCCTTAAAGTGTTCCAGGTCTCCATGTGAACATCCTGTTTCAGGGCTGATCTCTATGTGTAGCAGCTGTGTTCTCCAGAGGAGGTTAGTGGGAGAGACGGGCCTCTAATGACCTGATGAGGGGTCAGATGTCGTGTGAACTGAGCTGGAGGCTGTAGTGATAGTGTGTGTTGCACACTAAAGGGTTCTTTCCACATGGGACTTGAGTGGGAACATCTTTCCTGTGGCCATCTGTGCAGATCAAACACTGCTTCATTGCGCTGTACAAAAAAAAATGACAGGACTGAGCTGAGATTTATGCCAACTCCTCTTTTTCATACATGCAACATTCACACACCCTCATCCAACTTAATGATTATAGCCTTTTAGGCAAGCATCACTGTTACTGTTTTTTCAAATATAGAGAGAAAGATTTGAACAAACCCCTGAATGTTAGTAGCGTGCCATTACTTTTCTAACTTGATTGGACTTGATTAAACAGTTTTCACATGCAAGGCATTCTAACAATGAATGCAGAGAACCTACACTCTACCAGGTACAGTGTTGGGGGCTCATCAAATTCTTCTGTACTACCTTTAAATTCATAGTTTTCCGAAACCAAACCTTCAAAATCATCATTAAGGGACATACTTAACATAGACTAGATTAGACGACACATTGTCTATAGGCAGTTTTCGTTTTGAAACAAATTTGAATAAAGTCTGTATACTATAATAGAAATTGCTGCACAAACTGAAATTATACTTTCTGTTATGCAGACATATTACACACAAACTCATAAACTCTGCAAAATAACATTGTTCATGCTTGAAGTTCAAAATCCTTTTTATCTAACTTACCTGTATGGTGATTAGATTCACTGTTTTTGAATGACACCTGCTTTGAACTTAGAGAAGGATGCAATTTAGTTCTTTCTGAAAATGTTTTGAAGTTTGAAGTTTATTTACTTTTCTGCTTAGCAATAATGAGATTGCATTATTGTAGAAAGTACATTGATAAAATTGCAAGACAAAACTGAAATACAAAAATACCCGAGAAATTTAAAAACAAATATTCAAAACGTATTCAATACTACACCAAATAATAATAAAAGATATACATATATGTCTGTCCAAAATAGACAAAATATACATCCAATCTCACACACACACACACACACATACAAAAATAACTAACTAAATAAATTGAAACATACAAGTGCACCTGCAAGAAGGACCCTAAACATCCACTTTACATTCATTGAATGTAATACCAAAAGGAAAGGTAGAACTAGCATAACGTTTTGTCCCTGGTTTGAATAATTTCAAATTACTTTGCTTCCTAAGAAACTGACCAGTTTTTCACCCCTGGTTGTGCTCTCTTCTGCATGCTTTCCAGTAAAGCTGCTTGCTTTTTTGTGCAGCCAACTAACAGCACTTTTGCATACTCTAGACAGGGTCTGATAAGGGAGCAGTACATACTGACTAAATCATCAGCAGAAGCTCCATATTTCCCAAAAACTGTCAAAAAGTAAAGACATTAAGATGCCTTTTTTACACACTCATCAATGTGATAAAAATGTAAAAATCTCTATTTAACTGTTTAAAATCTATTTAAACTCATAAAGTAATGCAGATGGGTCTGGTCATAATTTAGGCAGAATAATGCCAGATGTTACAAGATTTATTTCCAAAAGGTGGAACTTCAGCCAGAGTCCAAGCTTGCACACAGGGAATAATGTTGCTCTGTGATTATTCTCTAAATTTCAGAGCTGACCAGCAACAGTATAGACACAGGTCTCCGAGGGAGTCATTAGCATGTGGGATTATGATGTATGCAGGTTGTGTCCAGCTGCTGGGAGCTGATGTGTTGGCCCTCAAAGTCACATGCAGGGACTTATGATGCATTTGTGTTGATTTCCTGTCTGAGTTCTTCCAATATGTCGTCCTCAGCTGAATGTGGCAGTGAAGTGTCTGAAGACAGACGTGCTCAACCAGCCAGATGCTCTGGACGACTTCATTCGTGAGGTCAATGCCATGCACTCTCTTGACCACCAAAACCTCATCCGTCTCTACGGAGTCGTCCTCACACACCCCATGAAGATGGTGAGTGAGTGTGCGTGTTCACGTCTAAATCAATTTGGTGGCAAAGACTGAGTGCTAAAGTATCAAGGTCTTGAGAAGGGAGGGGTGAGCTAAAATAAGGCCTGACATTTGCATGCTCTCTTAGACTCATTATTTGCTGACACTGACTTCTGGAGTTATTCCTGATTGGCAGTGTTCATTGTCTCTGGCGACAAGATGCTTCTTGTCAGCTCACTTTTTCAGTTGTTATGAAATGAAACTTAATATTGTGCCCCACTTCTCCCCCTGCTTTTCTTCCCTGAATGACCCTCTTCATTACCCTTCTTTCTCTAAGGTGACTGAGCTTGCGCCTCTCGGCTCCATGCTGGATCGCTTGCGAAAGACCCTCGGCCATTTCCTCATTTCCACTTTGTGTCAGTACACCATCCAGATATCCAATGGCATGGCCTACCTAGAGTCCAAACGCTTCATCCACCGAGACCTGGCCGCCAGAAACATCCTGCTGGCTTCCAGCGAGCAGGTCAAAATCGGTGACTTCGGACTGATGCGGGCGCTGCCTAAGAATGATGACCATTACGTCATGCAAGAGCACCGCAAAGTCCCATTTGCCTGGTGAGGGGGGCGATTGGAGAGACTAGATATACATTTACAATTGAAGAGTTTGTTTGCATGTGGTTTGAATCTGTCGAGAAGGGATACAGAGAGCTTTAAATGATTTGGTTCGTTTTGTTTGTATGCAGCGACAGGCCAGAGCACAGGATTCAGATTGAATTTAAATGAGGTCATTGTTTGTGGCCCTTGATTTGATTAAATGAACTGTGCATGATCCTCATGTAATTTTTTCCCTTGGTGTGTGTTCTTACATAGGTGTGCCCCAGAGAGCCTGAAGACACGCACTTTTTCTCACGCCACTGACACGTGGATGTTTGGTGTGACACTGTGGGAAATGTTTACCTACGGTCAGGAGCCGTGGCTGGGCCTAAATGGTAGTCAGGTAACCCTCCTCATACATTTCCAATTAGTCATCTGCCTAATAAAAGACCAGCTTTGATATTTGACTGTATTGCCCAAAATCTGACATTTAGAGCCTAATGCTGGATTTGCTTATTAATAGTGATCATGCCATTGTTGCTTCTATTTACTGGGTAAGACAATCATAAGCAAAATTTAAATATGTGTTTGTAACAGATCCTCCACAAAATTGATAAGGAGGGTGAAAGACTGCCTAAGCCTGAGGACTGTCCACAGGACATCTATAATGTGATGATGCAGTGTTGGGCTCAAAAACCAGATGACAGGCCCACCTTTGTGGCTCTAAGGGAATTTCTAGTGGAGACCATGCCTACAGACATGAGAGCCCTGCAAGACTTTGATGAACTTGACAAGCTTCAAATCCAGATGAATGATGTCATTACCATCATAGAGGGCAGGTGAGCTCTTATACCATAGAATGTAATTGGGCGTTCAATCATGGATTCATGATTGATATGACACATTCATTTTATAGTGAATGGGACAGAAAAGATGAAGTTTTTGACTTCAGAAATCCAGAAGTTTTAAGGGCAGGATCTTTTTAACCAGTGAATATACATGCTTTTTCCAAACATTCGTGATTAAGGATATTATTTAATTTTCACAATTATCATCCAATAAGTCCAATCCAGTTTGGCATAATTAGAAAAAGAAAAATCTGTCATCATTTACTCATCCTCAAGTTGTTCCAAACCTGTATGAGTTTCTTTTTTTCCCCCCAAACAGTTGATGGTAGCCTTTGATATACTATAGAAACAAAAAACACTATGTAAGTCAATGTTAACCATCAACTGTTTGTTTATCAAAATTCTTCAAATACCTTTTTTTGTGCTTAACAGAAGAAAGAAATTCAGGTTTTGGAGCAACACGAGGGTGAGTAAATAATGACAGAATTCTTATTTTTGGGTGAACTATCCCTTTAAAAATGGGATTAATTTTATACCTTTTCCAGGTCTAGAAATAACACTTTTAAAACGAGGCTTTCTCATATAACTAGGTGTTCCAAGATTGTGAGAATCCTGGTTCTTAAAAAGAAACTGTTGTTGAGGGGGTAAATTAAAATAGATATCTTGATTTTTAGATGTTTTCATTAATTTAATTCTAATTTTGTCTTATTTGAAATCATTTTCAGTCATCTTGAGGCCCCTTCGGAAGTCTGATCTTGAACTAGAGATAGAAATTGTAATTAATTTAATTCTGGTTCAATAATTGCTCCGACTGGTTCAGTGTTAATGATTCACTAACAAGAATCTGCTCATACGATTCACTCTTTCAGGAATCAAGATTTTAACAGTCTAAGAGCTGTTAATATCATAAGAATTAAAAAAAAAAAAAACGTAAAGAATTAGTTCTCAGTTTCCAGCCATCTTTAATGCACCTCTTTAATGAATCAGCTAAATAAGAGAGCTGCTAAGTTTTTGTCTCTGTGTGTCCTTCAGGGCAGAGAACTACTGGTGGAGAGGTCAGAACAAGCGTACCCTAAAGGTTGGTCAGTTTCCCAGGAACACAGTCACGTCAGTGGCAGGTCTTTCTGCCCATGACATAAGCCGTCCACTGAAGAACAGCTTCATTCACACGGGCCATGGAGACACTAATCCTCACCGCTGCTGGGGCTTTCCTGACAGGATCGATGAGTGAGTCTCCTTAATGTTATCTGACGTGCATTCTGTATTTTCTGTAGCTTTTTTTTGCATTCTCTGAAATAATAATTTGGTGATTCTCCAGTGTTTTTTCAATTGCTAATGGGAATTTTTAAGGAGTAAAGTGGCTCTATTCTGAGGTAATAATACTTGTCTGTAGTGAGCACTAGCCTGCAAAGTGTAAATGTGTAGACTAGAGGGCCTGCAGCAGCAGTTCTATAATGTCCTCACTGAGTGAGATGAGACCTTGAAGGTCACACACTGGATGTACAGATGCTTCTGTCATGGAAAATAAGTAAAATGCCACATTCACTAACCTGGATCCATAGCCCAAGTCTTTGCACATGAGGACAGTAGTAAGCACTTTGTTTCATCAGCACAAGGTGGCAGTAGAACACAGTACACGCTGTCTCTACCATAAACTTGGCTGCATTAACTGATATCACAGCTGTAATATACCTCCATAAAACATCCAGTGGAATATAAGGGCTGCTGTTAAAATCTGAATTGTCTTTTTACTACTTTGGTTATACAGTGTCATTAAATCTTTTTTGGCAGAGTTCCAGAGCCTATTTTCTTGTAAACTTAGGCCTAAGAAATGGTCTCCTGTATACACTGATGGGCTGCTAAATGCTTCTCTCATTCTGTTACTTTTGCAGTCTTTATCTTGGGAATCCCATGGATCCTCCAGATGTGCTGGGGCTGGACCTGAGCTCTGCCAGACCAACTCAGCTCCCTGGACGCGCTAAGAGTGAGCAAATCCCTTTCAATTAGTAAAGTTCAAACATTAATAAACAGGCTTCCTACGGTCATAGAAAAACTAGAAACGTCAAGGCATTTTAAAATAGTGTTCTATCGATGATAAGTGTTTCTTCTCACTCAAATTTGTAAATGCCGCTATGAGATAAAACCTAGAACAAAAATGGTTAATAGACATTGTGACCAATGAGGCTGCAGTTTACGAGAGTCTAACCAAAGAGATTAAGGGATTAAACATTTGAATGTTTTTGTCCCCGTTTAGAACAAAGCAAGTAAACTACTGAACTAAGAGTGCTCTGATGGTTTAATGGCAAATCATTTTGAAATTTAAATCAATTGAATCATTTTAAATGCCTGTGTTGAAATCATAAATAGCTGGAAAGTAATTTGTTAGTCAAAAAGTGTGGAAACCATGTGAACCAAAACCCCACTTAACCCACTTAACTATTGACTCTTCTGCAAAAAAACCACGAACTTTTCAAATTAAAAACAAAAATATTTTATATATATACTTTTTTTTAATGCAGGTCATCATGCTTTGTGCTTCTTTCTTCTCTCTCTGTTGTGTACTTATTGTTCTTATGTTATTTTTTTTCCCTTTTCCTACCTGCTTTTATGCATATGCTATCCTTAACTTGCTCACTTGCTCTGCAGAGGAGCCTCCCCCTCGGCCCCCTCAACCATCTTTGCTGGTTAAGAGTAAGTGTGGACCCTCAGTTCAGTTTAAGCACTGCTCATGCCCCCTCTGTTCACTCCTAGCACCCCTCCTCAAAGGTACAGCACACCTGTATTGTAAGCATTTGTGTTTGCTCTTTCATTCCCTCTGTTTCGCTCTAGTTTTTTAGTTCTGTTTGTCATGTGTTTGCTGTGGTCTGTCATTTGTTATGATGTTTGGTAACCCATTATAATATCTATTTTTCACCAGAATGATGCTGGTTACAGAGCTAGCGCACAAGAATTGATCTGCAAAGTTGAAAGTTGAAAGAGTTGATAGTTGAATGATGACAACTTATGTTGCTTATGTTGTACTCTGTCCAAAAGCAAACATAGTGGCCTATAATAACGTACAAATAGTACCATATAAATGTATTTACTGTACATATTTTCCTCATGTTGCAAAACTCTTGCATTAATCTTTATTAGTAGAGACAGAGAATTGCGTGTTACATTTTCATTTTACTATGAATGTGGGTGGCTCAATAAAACATTTATCTGTACTTTTTAACTTTACACTCTTAAAAATAAAGGTACTTTAATAGGTTGTTCACAGAGATGCCATAGAAGAACCACTTTTGGTTCCACAAAGAACCTTTTAAAGAACCGTCTCTTACCTTTTTATAATCTGAAGAACCTTCTTTCGCCACAAAGAACCTTTTGTAAAACAGTTTCTTCAGAGGTTAAAGGTTCTTTATGGAACCATTTAAACAAAAAATGGTTCTTCTATGGCACTGTGAAGCACCTTTATTTTTAAGAGTGGAGGATTAGTTAATATTGTTTTTTCATTTACCATGTTTTCCTTTTTTATATTATTTATTTATTTATTTTTCACAGAAAATTTGGTTTGAGATCAAACAATAATTTGTAGATACAGGTCTACAAACCCTTAGAGAGTTCTGTCTGTTAGCATTCCCATTCAAGTCAGTTGCTTACCTGTGACAATGAGACCATGTTAACCTGCATAACCTAGACCTTTGGTGGAATCGCTTAGTACTGGCTCCCACCCAAGTATCGGTGAAAAGACAGTATGAGACATGTTAGTGTTTGTTAGTTTCTCTGGAGGAATGTGAGACGCACTGTACCTTTATGACTGTTGTAATATGTGCTCAGTATTTATATTTTAACCCTGAAAAATATTTCTTCTTGTCATTAAATTACATTTCAAGCTCAACAGACATTTCAACATTTGTTCATGTGTGTTTTTATGATGTGACTAGAACCCTCCTACGATGCTGTTGCTGAGGACGAGGACCAAACTTCATCAGGCCTTCGGCGGCTCTCTTTGAAGAAGAAGGGCCTTAAACTCAAACCAGCTGCCTGGGTCTGTGCTACCAAATTAGGTGATCGTTCCACATACAGTGTGCGGACTCCAGGGGGCAGCACTCCCACAGAAGTCTCTCTCATAGATTTTGGAGAAGAGTTTCCATCGCCCACACCTTCACCCTCTCCTGTGGTGGAGCTTCAGATCCCAACCTTGGCTAAACTGGCACTTGAAGCAGAGAACATTTTAGACCGAACTCCTCCTCAGAGCCCCTCACGCTCTCTACCCCGCCCCCTTCACCCTACCCCAGTGGTGGACTGGGATGCCCGACCCCTCCCTCCACCCCCAGCCTATGATGATGTAGCACAAGATGAGGATGACTTTGAAGTGAGCTCCATCAACAGTGCAGAACGAGGAGCTGACGAACCATGCTCTCCACGTATGTCCTGCACTCCTACTGGAGAGTGTAAACTTCATGTAGAAGACAATTTATTTTTGCCCTGCAGGCAGAGCAATGCCAGCACCTTCTCTCAGTCTGCTGAGATCTTCCAAGAGCTGCAGCAGGAGTGTATGAGGCACCTCAATGTACCTGTGAGCTCTACCAGCCCTGGTCTGGAGCCACACCGCCAGATAGTCCTAACTTTTTCTGAAGACAAACCCCAGATACCACCACGTATCCCCATACCACCCCGCCCAGTTAAACGTGCTGGTGGTGATTATGCTCGCTGGTCTGGTGAGCTGTCTCCGATCTCTGGAAATGAGGATG
Organism: Labeo catla; assembly: GCA_012976165.1. Classification (NCBI taxonomy): domain Eukaryota; kingdom Metazoa; phylum Chordata; class Actinopteri; order Cypriniformes; family Cyprinidae; genus Labeo; species Labeo catla. Next base: position 24,319 of record VONZ01000910.1, on the reverse strand, counting down.
ATAAGGAGCGGCCACCCCAGATTCCCCCACGAGATCCCCTCTCTCAGCCGGGCTCTCGCACACCAAGTCCACATGTGGGCTCCCCTCAGACTCGCAGCAGCCTCTGCTCCGCTTCCTCCGTCTATGGCCCATCCTACCTCTCCACCTCACCTGCTAAACTAATGCCAACCACTCAGAGCTTTGCCTCCGATCCCAAATATGCTGCTCCCAAGGTCATCCAAGCACAGGGCAAAGATAAGGAGCCAGCCAAAGGGCCCTGCATTCTGCCTATTGTACGTGATGGCAAGAAGGTCAGCAATACGCACTACTACCTCCTGCCTGAGAGGCCTACATATCTGGACCGCTACGATAAGTTCTTCAAAGAGGCGGAGAGTGGTGAGGAAAAGAAGCAGGTAAACACAGCCACTGTAAAGCCCATGGTTCATCAACAAGGGGAGCTCAAGTCCAATTTCTCCTCCAACAACAACAGCAGTTTGACGAGCTCTGGATTTAGAGGGGGACTGAAGCACTCTCTCAGCCTGTGCCGAGTAAGCTCTGATGGCTCATTTAACAGGGCTGACAGCACCAGCAACCATGACAGAGTCAAACTGGTGAGACATTTAAACATGTATATGAAACAGATCCATGCTAGTACTGGTTGTTTTCTTGAAACTTTATGCATCCAATATAAGCTGTCATGTTCTTTTTATGGCAGAATTATTCATGAGTGGCTTGGACTAGCTGTGTGGTGTCTTAACTGTAGGAACTTGGTCTTTGAGCAGAGTAATTATCATTCTGTTTACAATGTGTTTACAATATAGCCTGCCTTGTTGGCAAAGGCTATTTACACTAACTCCGCCCACCATTGTCTGATTGAGACAGAATAACAACAGGAACCAGTTCGACCACTGCTAGAGTGGAAAGTAAAAACAGCGTTTTTTGTTTTGTTTTGTTTTTTGATGCGACTGAATTAAGTTCGTGAGATCTACATACATCCACAAATGCTTATAGCATATAGCCTATTATTTTTTCAGGAAGCTACACTCTTAAAAATTAAGGTGCTTTAAAAGGTTCTTTACAGCAATGCCACAGAGCCATTTTTGGTTCCACAAAGAACCATTCAGTCAAAAGTTTTTTTTAAGAACCATCTTTTTTCTTACATTTTTTTTAAATCTGAAGAACCTTCTTTTGCCACAAAGATCCTTTTGTGAAACAGAAAGGAGTTTGCTTTTTGCTTTAAATAGTGTTTCACATCAGTCACTGATTCAGCTCCTTAATGGCCTTAGTGCCAGTATAGGCTGTAGTACAGAAATGCAGCTCAGAAGGGTTTAAAAAGGAGCTGACTTTTAAACAACTATATTATGTAGAATTAAGCTCACTTTACCACCAAAGCATCTCATTTACAGACTGTCAATGGGTTTATAGTTATTGGATTTGCCCTGTTTAGGTGCAGGAGGCTGTCCATGGTGTAACAATTGAAGAATGTCAGACGGCTTTACAGAACCACAGCTGGAATGTACAGAAGGCTGTACACTACTTGAAGGTAACAGTCATCACAGCTGTTATGATTCACTGCTTGGTTAGTGGTAATCTAATTGTAATTAAATATATAAGTAACCAGACACAAAAAATACACTGAAAATCTCCTTCCTCCTCTGGCACATTTCTTATATGAAGACTGGAAGAATATCCACAATGTTCATGTAGGAGCCTAATGAGTTAAATTACTTTTATCCATTTTCCCTTCTTCTGCTGCCCAGGTGGAGCAGCTCTTCTGTTTGGGCCTGAAGACAAGGGTGGAGTGTCATAAGATTCTAGAGATGTGTGACTGGAATCTGGAGCTAGCCAGCACTCAAATGTTAGACTCCTATGGCTCAGTGAAGCTAAGGTAGGATGGTCTTTGGCTATATTCACACTGCAGACCTCAATTCTGAAAACATGCAGGCACTAAAACACTGTTTAGGTTCTTTTAAGCTGTGAATCATAAAACTGAAGAGACAGAAAATTTTTACAATTTACAATTTTTTGCTCTCTCTGACATTTATTTATTTATTTATTTATTTATTTATTTATTTATTTGTTTTTGATTGCACTTTTCTCCCTACTCAAGCTCTTTCTTTTTTCTCAGTTCTCAATTCTTCGCTTGTGATTCCAAATGTTCCAGCTCTAGTTTCATGCAGAGCAGGATGAGTTTAACGTCTCCATTGGTCCTCTACTGCTAGATTGGTATTAGGGCTATGCGATTTGGACATACATACATACATGCATACATACAGTACATACATAAAGAAAAAATAAAGTTTTTTGGATGAATATTTCAATTCACTATTTTAAGACAACATTTCCTTATATTGTTTGCATTTATAAATGCATTTATGTGTTTATAAATTAGAATTGAAAATATTTCAAAAGGAAGACAATTAGAACAGAACATATAAAACAATGCAAATATGAGTAAACATCAAACAAAAACAACCCAGGCCCAAAAACTAGAACAGTGACTGGAAGGTTTCTGTACTTCTGTACTCTTCTGTGTCGTAAGGCCAGTCTTTTGTGTTCCTGCACTCTTTTAATGAATTACAATTTTTATATTTTACATTTGAACAAAGCCAGCCAATTCACAATGAAATAACACGTCCAAACTGCAATATTTAACATACATACAACAACTTTAATGCATCCAATGTGTAAACAATATGATTTAAGCACCTAATTCAGCAGAAAAATTAGTAAAACCAGCATATTTTAAACACTAGTGGGCAGTGTCATTACCTGCTTCTCACAAAGATCGGCTGCTGCCTAGAGTGTTTTTGCATAATATTTGCATAAAGTCGAGCATCTTTGACCATTTGGCCACTCTCACCACTTTCTCTACTTACTGGCACCGCATCAGTGGACAAGCATCCTGAAAAGGGGGTGGAAGTGAATTCGTGCTTTTGGTGGTTTAGAAAATGTTCACATTGCGTTTTTATTATGATTTTAATTCATTGCACAGCCCTAATTGACAGTTCTTCCTAGCCAGTAAAACGGTGTGGGGAGTGACATCACTACTATGTGACTTTGGCTTCCTAGTGATCACATGAACTGAATAGATGAATGTGGACAGCAATCAGACATTGAATTGTTGTACAGTTACAGGTAATCAACATACTGTAAACATCTAGAAAAGTCAGTGATACAAATTTGACTATTGTATATTTTCTCAGACCTAGAGACTAGGTCCTGAATAACTCAGTATTGGTGGAAAACGGCATGACGTTATGAGCTGATTCAGTATCTATTGTTGAATTATTAGAATAATTAGAACCATTTATTAGCAGATTAAAGGGTTAGTTTACCCAAAAATGAAAATTATGTCATTAATTACTCACCCTCATGTTGTTCCAAACCCAAGCGACCTTTGTTCATCTTTGGAGCACAAATTAAGATATTTTTGATGAAATTTGAGAGCTTTCTGACCCTCCATAGACAGCAAGGGTACTACCACATTCAAGGTCCAGAAAGGTCATAAGGATATTAGTAAAATAGTCCATGTGACATCAGTGGTTCAGTTGTAATTTTATGAAGCTACAAGAATACTTTTTGTGCGCAAAGAAAATTAAAATAACTTTATTCAACAATTCTTCTCCTCTGCGTCAGCCTAGTGCCATGTTGGAGAGTATCACAATGCATAGGTGACAAAGACAAACTATCTTTGAGCTTGTCATTCGCCATTTGAGGCTCTTCAGCTTCACAAATACCAATTATACAAATTAGAAAATGTGAAAGTTTTAAATCAGATGAAGCTAAAGTATGTAGACAAATTCACATCATAGGAACCCAGAATCACCTAATACTGATGTCACTCCCCACACTGATTTATTGAGTGGGAAGAGCCGTCAATCTATAAACAGGGGACCAATAAACATGCTAAACCCACCCTACTCTTCATGAAACTCAAAGTACAACATTTGTAATCACAAGCAAAAAACAGGTTACTGTAGAAACTGTTGTTTTGCTAACAATTCTATTAATTTTGCTTTTATTTAGTTCATTTTTTTCATTCATGTGTCTTCAGTTTTATGATTTGCGTATATCTTTAATTCTATAAGCTCAATACATTTGCTGTCAAATTGACATCGTATTCCCACCAGAGCAGAATTGTGACGGATGGTAATCTAAAGTGATGTATGTCGTATGAATGACTGTTCAGATTGAGGTTGCATGGCATCAGTCATCAGACCTGTATTGGGCTTAGGAAAACATATGGAAGTGGCCCAAGTCTGAGTTGAAAAATATAGAAAAAAAAAAATTGGATGGAGCACTATTGCGTCCTTTCTCCATTGCTGTTCTGTGCTGCCCCCTACTGGTAATTTAACCTCTCTAAATTTGTTTGATATGTTTTTGTGCAGTATTCCTTACAAATTCCTGATCTGTAGAATGAGCCTATGTTCTTGGTACCCAGTTCCCAACTCTTCTGTTTCCAAAATGGATTTGTAATAGACTGATTCTATTTTCTAGCTGAGCCAGGCCTACTTTATTTAATTCACCTTATTTCATTCATCAGACAGTTTATGTTTTCCAACTTCATCATGCTGCTTTAAAAATGTAATTGAATTAATGTGCCATTAGTTTGAATGTATCTAACATGAATGTTATCTAAGGTGAAATCAACTCCCTGAACCAGTATATCAGGGGAAATGAGTCTGTGGGAAGTTTTCCTGAACCTCAGTTGTTGCGACCAAACATAGTTGTTGCCCTATGTGTGACCATGCACACAGAGATGTTACATTAAAGGGGTCATCGGATGCAAAGTTCACTTTTACATGTTGTTTGAACATAAATGTGTGTTGGCAGTGTGTGTACACATCTACCCTATAATGACAAATCCACCCTTTTTCAAACCAAGCCATTCTCAGCTTCTTGTTTGTGTGACGTCACACTGACAGAGGCCTCTCCCACAATAGTTTGATTGACACTGGCGTCTTACCTTAGACCTTCCCTGAATGAGCTGTAACAGTCCGCTCGCTATTGTTTAGATGCCAGACCAGGGCCATAGACAAAAATGGCTCCTGAGCGATTGAGGTGTTCTGTTGTTGGTTTGTTTGTGAAGGGAATCCACCACCCGATCTACTGTACATATATCTGTCTATCAGATATCTATCAATATCAACAAAATGCTGTGCTTTTGTAAAATAAAGAAAACAAACATGTGCTTTCTGCCATTTCTTGAGAAGGAACACTTCACAAAAATTATCCAAAACTCAGCGAATATTTGCCTCACAGACACGATAAATGTATCTATACAATGCTTTAAATTACTACTTTAAAACTAAAGAATTCATGTAATAAAATCATGTTACATTGCGTAAAGTTAATGTGAAAATTCCACCTACTCCGCCCCCCCAAAAATATTTCATGTTTAACATGAAAAACAGCAATAGAAACGTAGGCTTCGGGTTAACTGGCTGATTTATGAGAAAAATAAATACATTTGGGCAAAGTTATAGACTTGTTGGCTTTTCTGAGGTAGGCTAGATGTTATGTACTTCGACTTCACAAAATGTTTTATTGACTTTTTTTTTAACTGATTGATCAGTTTCATAAGATTGTTTTTATTAAATATTATGTAACATGCATTCAACTATTTTACGTTTATTTCGTGCTGCAAATATTAAAGAGGAAAAGATCATTGATTCACATGCCGCTTGATCTGAGACAAATATATTTATCGTACTGCCACTTAAAGAACATAAAAACACATTTATTGTTTGTATTTTATCATAAAAATTTACAGAATTTATAGGCTGAGACTTGCGTGCCAAAAATAATGAATGGACTTGAAAACGTTAAATATTATTTCCAAGCATTTATACCGTAAATAAAACAGCTTTTGAATACTTACGTAGCGTTGTATACTTAAGAAAAATCATGCTAGTTAGCACATTTAGTGGCTAAATGCGGCTAAAGTAAACAGAACATGGCTTGTCACTCCACAGAAGAGAGGGTCAGGGTGAGCAGAGCTCATTTGCACTTAAAGGAACATGCAACAGGATGGGCTAATTTCTGCAGAGCTGATTTTGACATGTTAAAAAGGGTGTTTTTTACACTACTATTGAGAAATTTTAACCAAAGTATGTTATAGACTTCATTAAGACCCTAAAGAATCATATCAACTTGTGGAAAGTGGGCATCCGATGACCCCTTTAACTGTAAATTAATTTTAGTCAGTAACCTTAAACATTATGCCTACGGAATATGCTCATCTATTTTAGTTCCTGTGCTCAGTTGCTGATCTGTTGTAGTAAACAGCGGGCTGAGTCTACAAAAAAAAAATTGTGTGTTATTCCAAAGTCAGCACATTTTGTTTTATGGCTGCCTGTGTATATGTGTGTGTGTGTGTGTGTGTATATATATATATATATATATATATATATATATATATATATATATGTATGTATATGTATGTATGTATATGTGTGTGTATCTACTGCATTTTAAGATGCTTTCCTGGCATTTTTGTGTAGCTTTTAATTATAATTTGAATTTTTCAATTTCCATTTTTGCAGACGATGATGCATTGGAAAAGCCCCATGCCCTAAAAGAATGTCGAGAGCACCGGGGGGACTCTGAGGGCCAACCAGGACTCTATCCTAGCACATTTTACCTCCAGATCTGATTTGTACTTTTATGTGTGTGTGTGTGTTTGTGTATGTGTGAGAGAGTGTGTGCATACATGAGGCAGTGAGTGTGCTCCTCCTGAAATCTTTCTTTAGGGTGCAATACAGAGTTCACAGGTCAAAATGTAAAGAACCTGGTTTTTATTTTCCAGTTGATAGCAACAAATGGAAAACAAGGTGCTGCTTGTCATTTTTCATTGTAATTTTATAAACAAGAGGTGAATAAACAGGCTTATGAAAGCCTCTATGTATGTATATATTTTCAGATGTTTTGGTTCTACATATGCATCTGATTTGAGTTGGTCTTTATCAGATATTTGTCCGTTTTACATTTGCCTTTTTAATTTAATCTGTTTTGTGTGGGTCACCTGTAACAGTAAGAATTCTTGAAGCCTGACCTTGTTCAAATATTGTATATATGTTGAATTTATGTATATGTTAAAAACCTTCATGTTGAACTATCATCATTTGTCACCCATGTTGACATATACTTAAGACCCTCTCTCTGCCTTGTTTGGTATTATTATTTTTGTACTTTGCTCATGAATCACTATGAATCACTCCTTTTAAGCCAACTGACTTTGCTGGTGTTTTCAGTAAAGTCGCAAAACTGTTTTTGTGTAGATTTGCACAATGCTGCTTCCAAAAACCTTGAAAATGCATCAGAAAGACCTCCAAAGCACAAATAAGTGAATCTTTTCTTCTTGCGCTAATTTTAAATTGGACGACTGACTGTTTTTCACAAAGCTTACAATTATGTGTTTTCTGGAATAGCACCAGTCTCAAATAATAGCTTCTATAAAGTTGTACAGTGATGTGGCATTGTTGGCATTTTTTTTTAACCTGCCTGTCTATATAACCGGTGAATAACACAATTCTGTCTAATTTATGCAAATGAAACCACAGTGACGTTAAAAGTAAGACGCATTTTTTTTTTTTTTCCCTCTCTTCCTGTACAACTGAATAGCAGTGTAACAGTGCCGTGTGTTGACTGTTAGCACCCTTGCTTTGTGAATGCTCAGTGTCGTATGTGTGGGTATCACATAGATGCTGCTTCTGTGCTCATGATGGAATGCTGTCCACCGTCCTTTCCTGCATCCTAGCAATCTGAGAATGGGACTGACAGTATTTGTTACAATGGCAAACACCATCCTACAATGCTAACCATCTAAAGATTCAGTCCGGAGTGGAAGCTAGTCCTAGTCTTACCTTTATGCTGTTGTAGTTAAACTGAAAAGTAACAACTGAAGTGAGTTGCCCAATAACAATGTGTTCTTGTTCATTTTTTTTTTTACCCTGTCTAGTCTGTCTATGTGCTCAAATGGTTTGCTCTGAATAGCTTTACAAATTAGAACATTGGTATCCTAAATGTGTAAGAAGTATAATGATGCACAGTTTATAGTATATAATATAAATATATAAATGTATTTTTTATTAAAATTCTTATTTTTTATCTTTTTCTACGGAAGTGTCTTAATATTTTCTTTCTTCCTCTTAAGCACAGAGTTTCTCAGGACTGGTGAAGCTTATTGAAACACCCCACAATGGAGGCTATGTAGTTTTACTAACATTTTAGTAGTTTAAGGTATGATGGTCCCCTTGTCAAGATATAAAGTCGGCTAATGTTAATGCAGATCCGTTCATTCATACTGTGTAAAACATAAAACAATTGGCAGTTGTAATAAATTGACAGTGTATTTCAGTGTTGGGCAGTAGCGTCGCTACAAGTAGTGACGCTACTAGCTTAACTACATTTCTCAGTAGCGTGGTGGTAGCGTCGCTGTTTTCTGAATCAAATAGCTTTTCAGTAGCTAAGCTCTTATTTTGATCAAGTAGCGCGGTAGCGTCAACAAAAGCTAAAAGCTATATATTTTTCTATACTTTAAGCTCAAATCGGAAATATAACTGCTACGGATCACTGATCCTGGGTCAGTAAGCGACGTCACCGCCACTAAACCTCGTGACGCCATTGGCTCATTAAACTGTCAGTCAAACCGTATTAATCCTCCCGCCTCTCTCGTGAATGAAGTGCGGCGCGCAGTTTGAAGCATCACAGCGTGTTTGCAGACTTGAGGAAAATAAATAAGTGTTGATTGAAAAAGTACATGTTTTCTGTATTTATAATACAGCACTGTATTTATAAAGGCTAATGGTTTTTTTGCATTCGAGGAGATGAGAAAAGTGTGTCCTAGTCTAGCATTTGTTGTCGAGACAACCAAATTGCTTATGTGAAGCGCTGAATTTTTATATTTTAGCTAAATGTCAGAAAAAAAAACTGAGCGCCCACGTAGCAACAGAAAACTGTATAATCTGCAATGCACGTACTGCCTCTATTGTAGCGGTATTGAGAAAAAAACTTGAACTAGTGGTGGGCGCCTTGATTTTAGTCTTTGAAGCAGGCTAGTGCTCTGGGAAGATCTCAAACTTAGAAGAACGAGATGGGGAGTGGGTGGGTGTGGGTTGTCAAATTCACGGCGAAAGGCAAAATGTTTCGGTTCGTTCTTAGCAAAAAAAAACAAACAAACAAACAAACAAACAAACAAACAAAAAAACGATCAGGTTCCATAGCGAAATAAGAATTAAACAGTGTTCTAGTCTAAACGAATTATAATAATCTTTGCTAATATTCTTGACACTTCAAACTGCTTTGGACTTTGCCGTATCGAATTATGCCTTTACTATGACCAAAATGCCGGAATATGCTATTCAGCTGTTTGATCGCGCACTATCACTGCAGCCTGTTCATTTGAAAAATAAAACACAGTCACTCAAAAGTTACACTAGTCAATTTAAATAGTGTGTGTTACGTGCAGTTCAGCGTGAACACCGGTCCCGTGGCACATTTTTGCTCATCATGATATTTTCCGTCGAACTGCATGAAGTACAAAGCTTACCCAATGCATAATATTTTCGCTTCAAATACATTGCAGATATGGAAACATTTGTATTTGTGGCGAGAGAGGTAGTCTACATAAGCCCAACTTTACTTTCAGTTTCGCTTTAAATTTGTTTTGGATTGTTTAGGCAAATTTGTTTATTTATTTTTTCATCCTCGTTCAGTTCTGAATACGGTTAAAGTTAAAGGATTTGTTGTGGAGTGAGGGAAATAATGTCGGAACATTATAACATTACGCTGTGGGCCTGTTCATTTCAGAATATAATAAAATGTGATTTATAGGCCTGGCCGCCTTGACCTGTCGGGTTTAATTTTTCCTCTCAAAGACGTACAATTGATGTTAGCATGTTTTTTTAAAAAAACTTCGGCAAACGAAAATAGCCGCTTGATTCGGTTAAATATTCTTACTGTCAGTTAACAAATTTACAATAGAATTTAGCTTTGCTTCCCAGATAGTAACAGGGTCTGGGCCAAATCTGGCTTACATTTGGCACTTGTTTTTTATTCACAGTCTTGTATTTATGAAATCAATTACTATCTTTAAAAATGGCAGTAAATTAAAGTGCTGTTTTTGTGCGGTCTGTCATATTTCAGTAGCTATATACAGCAAAACTACAGCACTTCCATTAGGCTATTTTTTTACGAAGCTGTCAACACTGTAAACTCTGATGGCATGCAATCAGTTGACAAACACCCATTCATATATAGACTATGTTATTCAATTATATGTATAAATTATTTTATTTAAAAATTTTGTGTTTTCCCTGTTTTATTCATTCAACATTCTGAAACAGGTGCCATTGTTTAAAAAAAAATGTTTTTCAAGAAAGAATTCAACCCCCCCTAACCCCCCAAAATATGGGATAAACCCAGCCCTGTACATTATACTGATTTTTGTTGCCAAATTGGTTTGGAAGAGTGGTTGAATAAACAATTAAACTGGACTTTTATGCCTGTATGACTGACAATTTAATTGATCACTGAGAGAGCATTGACTTGGTATGATGTTGGTTCAATAGAAAAATAAAAAAGTAAAAAATAGCTTAGATGTAGTAAACTACTTTTGCCATGTTGCTGTAGCTTAGCTTGCTACATTACCCAAGGCTGTAGCTTTAGTGTAGTTAAGCTTCATTTAATGAAGAGTAACTGTTAGCTTAGCTCACTACATTTTCCAAGTAGCTTGCCCAACACTGGTGTATTTTGTTTTCGCACAATTAATGATAAATGTATAAATGTATAGATGGTCGAGTCATGACAAAACCAGAAGAGGATTAAGACCATATCCACATTCTCCTAAATTCAAAACTCAGTACCATGAGGCTTGGATTCTTATTCAAAATTCTTTGTCTCAGGCTTGACTCACTGGTATAAACAAAAAGAGAAAAAGTTCAAATTCAAATTAATTTATAGAGTAATTATAGATTTATCAATAGATATTATCTTAAGTAAAACAATATTTAAACTGATGTTACATTAAAGAGGAGATAGGCATGTAGGTAGACTTTTAGGGTTGCTGATAAAAATTATAATCTTATGACTTCCAACCTATTTTTACAAAGCAAAATAAAACCATAAGTTCAGTTTCTTAAAAATGCATTAAAAGTATTTGATAACTTTGAGTGCATTAAAGGTATATTTTGTAAAAACATTTTTCTTTAAAATTATTCAGCAGACCCCATAATACTCCTAAAACTCCTGAGCTAGAATGTACAGTATGTCTACATGGAGGATGCTGTGTTTTGGCATAGGTTGCATGTTTCCGCTTTACCATCACTCCTGCACAATGGCTTCATATACAAAATAGCTTGCTTTCTAATGCCTGTGTGGACAGCTCTCTACATATAATATTCTGACAGAAATAAAACATAATCATAAACATGTCCATACAGTGCATTTGTTTTACACATCCTATGCTACCTGTGATAATTGCATATTTTGGCAAATTGTTTAATGCTTTCAGATACAGTACCAGTGTATTTTTGCTGTCATAATCCATTCAGAAGACTTTTTCACAAAATCAGATACCACCTGCTTATACTGTAGATAACAGAGATGTTTTTCATAGGCAGCACTTATTTGACGGTCACTCATATATGGTACAAAGATAGAATCTCTCAGCTAGCATTGAGTTGTAAAGTTAAATGAGGGAGAAACACCAAAGTGGTACAGATTCAGACCACTATTCACTGTCAACAGAGTGAAAGAGGAAGGCAAACTCAGCCAGGGCACAGTATTTTGATGTACTGGTCTGTATGGGTTTGTGGTTCACCCTCTAACCCTAGCAGGGGAGAGCTGACCCACTTTACGATCTTCAAAACCAAAGACTATATGAGTATTTCTGTTATTGTGTCAATAATAATGACAACAATGATGGTAATACTACTGATTCTACCACCATAGAATACACTAATTTCCCTTATTTCTGTCACGATTTCACTGGCGTTCAGGAGTTATTTTCAATCCATTAAGGCTGGCCTCACACTAGACAATTTTCAAATTTTAACTGATTTTAAAACCATTGGAGAAAACAGACATGAAGACAATTTCAACCGATTTTTAGCCTTATAATCCTCTGTACGTGTACACTAGATGATTCAACCAGACCATGAGGTCACACACTTGTTGATTGCAGGAACAATTTCACAGTGACACAAGATCTCACAGAGACTCATGAGATCAAACGTGACTTAAAAAGAAAAACAGGTTCTGTTTCACAGTGAAAAACAAGGTATAAAAAAAGAATATGGGTGATGTTCTTTCTCAGTACTCTGCTTTTGTGGCTGCCAAGTTTCAGCTACAGAAGCACTTAATGCGGTAGGTGTCGCGTACTCGCTCTCATTGGCTATTGTGGGCATCACATAAGAGGCAGCCCAATCAAGTGTCATAAATAGCAAGCATAACTGATATTTGCGTTTTGAGTTCAGATGCTCCGTCTAGGTCTGAAGCAGTCAAATAATCGTAATGACACCACACAATAGAGGATTTCTTGGACAAAAAAAACAAACATTTGCAACATGCCTCAAATCGGGCCTTATCCCCTGATTGTTCTGGGATGCAAATCGGGCTTAAAATCAGCCTTGAAATCTTGTAGTGTGTAGCCTAAGAGAAGGTACAGTCTAAGGAGAATAAACACTTACACATCAATAATACAGGACAAAAAATGACAAAGGACTGAACAGGCAGAATCCTCCACAATGATGCAGAGACAACAACCCAGGGTGATGGAGAACTGGCAGAACGGGGCAGTGCCAGAAGGAGTGAGGACCAAGGTTGAACTGGAGGGAAGTAGGATCCTGGTGAAACCAAAGGGTTAGAGGGCTGAGGTGGAAACCAGGGCGAAGAGACACCAAGGTGTAACCAGAGGGACAAGGACTGAAGCCTTAGTGATGATGGACCATGGCAGAGCTGAGAGTGACCAGAGCCAAGGTAAAGTCAAGAGCCTAGAGTTCTGTAGTGAGGCTGAGGTATCTGTCCCCCACAGCTAAACTGGTGGAGAGGAGATCTGAGGCGAAGCAAAGCCGGAACACTACGGAGAGACAGTGGCGAAGGCAGAGTTGAGGAGCTGTGTGACACCCAGAAGAGCAGGTGAGTAGGACAGGACCATTAGTGAGAGTGGAGATAGTCACATGGACAGGTGACTGGGAGGGACTGGATTGTCTAACAGGTTGTCTGATGTGTTTTCAGGGATGGGAACAAGGGTGGGCTCTTGCTCTATCCAGAAGTCACTGAGTCAGTGGTCCTCAGCTAGTTCTTAAGAGGACTGTCTCCACTGCATGGAGATGGACCTGGTGATGGGCACTGGCCTCGGAATGGAAGTGAGAATGTACATTTTAGTCTAGGACTAGGCTTAAGCCTTGTTTATAAAACCGGGAGAATAAGAGATGAATAATTCCTTTGTGCATCCCTTTGAGTATGGTTACATAAAAGAAAAGTTTAATAGAAAAGTTTTGAAGATTTGTTATATATGTAGTGGGATCAATAGTGGGTACAGATATTTATTAGTCTCCACGCCTTTTGTGTGATTTATCCAATGATATGTCTACTGGAACATGTAAACGCAAAACGTTAGGGTGCTGATGTGTGCCCGGGTACCGTTTGTGTGGGTCTGTCCGAGGACTGTCCCTTCCGGTTTCCACATACTTCCGTTGCTCCCTTGAAGCTGGACGTGATGGTTGGTAGCGCTGTCACATCTTAGAGCGGATTTCTCGTAGTTCGCTTGCTGATCTGTTGCTGCTCGTTATCTGTTTGGGTGTGGTACAGAGTCATAATATGTGAGCAGGAAGTGGTTATTGTGTATTGAGCAGCCGGCGTTGTTTCAATGTTTTTAATGTAAACTGTGTTCTGATGTTTATTATTTCTTAATAATTTATAGTGTAATTGTTTTATGTCTGTATTTTTATGAACAATCTGCATTTTAGATTTAAACTTGTTGGGCAACACTTTTAATGCTGCTGTCTTGTCCATACTGCATCGTCGGAGCTTGTGTTGCTTTTGGAGCCTGCCTTGTTCATTTGTTTGTGCACTGCTTTGACTGGAGTTCTTGCTGCTTGCATCTGCCTCGTGTGTGAATGCAGTCTTGTTTTTATATCCTGGTGAGGACCTAAACCTGAATACACACAGACTCATGGGGACTCGTGTCACTGTAGGGACCTAAATTGAGGTCCCCATGGGGAAACAAGCTTATAAATCATACAGAATAAGTTTTTTTGAGAAAGTAAAAATGCAGAAAGTTTTCTGTAAGGGTTTGGTTTAGGGGTAGGGGAAGGGGATAGAAAATACAATGTGGACAGTATAAAAAGAATTGTGCCTATGGAGAGTCCCCACAAGGATAATAAACCAGACATGTGTGCGGGTGTGTGTTTATTTTGGATTGTAGTTTATATATTTGGTGGATTTTAGTTTCTTTGTTTATAATTGTGTTTATGTGATTTTTTTTTCTTAGTTTTTCAATGTGTGATAAGTGGAGAGTAGTGTGAACTACACTCAACCCTTCTTATTTTTGTATTATTTGTGTTGAATGTACATTTGAAAGTTTTTCTGTTGTTTAATTTGGTTGTTTATTTGTGTTATTTGTTTGCACACCAGCTTTCTGATAAGATCATTTAACTGACCCTAAGTTGTTTGGGTCGTTTTATAAAAGCTGGTTAATTTGTTGTTGTTTATTAAGTATTTGAATTGTTCAAGAGTGTTATTCATTTGCTGGTGTTTTTTTCCCACTCTGCTTTGTTATTTGAGTATACTTTATTTTGTGTTATTTTGGTGGAATTTATTTTTTATGTTGTCAAAGTTTTCATTGTGAGAAATTGTTTTTTTTTTTTTTTTGTTACAGGAGCTGAGGTCCAGGGCAGGTTGCTAGCCAGTCATCTTAGATTGTCACTGCGTGCTGTGTACGGCTGTTGATTTCACTGCATGTCCATGTGTGTATGGTGAGACTTGTGGACTTGGTGATACAATTTGTGCTACAGGAGCCATAGGCTCAATTGCTGGCTTACCCGCCTCTGGTAAACCTTGCTTCCTGCTTATTGTAGGCAAGTGTGTGAATTGTGTTTAAGCCAGTGCTATGCAGTTTCTTTTAGTTTTTATTATTGTTTGAATTGAATAAAGTTTTGTATTTTTTGATATCCATGTCTTCTGTCCTTTCTTACACTAGTGAACTTATGTGCTTCCTTTGAGTAATTTTCTAGTTCCCTGTATAGGGTGGCGTAGTCTGCTACATCACAATTTTATACCCCTACGCTACATATAGTGTATAAAGTTTTACATTAGTGTACTGGAATAAAGTTAGATATATATCCAACTTTATGTATATAGAGCTGTGCGATAATAAAGTTGGCTTTTTTGTAATTCCTCAAAATATGTCCAGAATATTAAAAATATTTCCTTTTATGTTTCTTACATTTAAATTTGTGGTTGAGCTATTCCTTTATTACAAAGACAAATGGACAAATGATCACTGGAATAAAGAACATATGATTTTGTGGCATTTATTGTGGCATTTACTTAAATTCCTGTTCAAATCCTCAGGGAAAAACTGATATTTATTAAGAATAGTGTGCATTGATTTAAGAATCAATACTCAACACAATGATACATAACACAATGACATGACATGAAGTATGAAACAAGCCTTTAAAATGCATCTGTAGTGGATGGTCTGCTTCATTCTCTTTGGCCGCTCCTTGATTAGACTCTCAGAGCCTTAGACCATCTATCTTCCTGTTCTGGGCAATTGTTCAGTGTCTCAACACCCCAGCAAATTATTAATACCTGTCACACTGATTATTACAGCATACGCAAACCATCTTATTTGCAGAATGCCCCCCTAAACCCCTGAGAAATTTTGCTGTGCTGCATTTTTGAAAGTGGTAACACACCTAGTTATGTAATCTCTCTTTCCGTCTGTCTATCAATTCAGCCCAGCTTGCTGTAATATACAGTATGACTTAGCTTCCCAGCTCCCACCCCAACTGGAAACAGGGTGAAGGTAAGATTACAACTGATGTGTTATTTCTAACCAAATTGCACATTATTGATATCCAAATTCAAATGCAACCTCACAAGTCAATAGAAAGTCACCAAAATCTTTTTTTTTTCCCTTCTCTTTTTATTTGGATAAATTAACACATATTGTAGATAGCAAGTTCAGTAATTCACAAGCTAACTCAGCTATTGAATTGTCTTCCTTGTTCTTTGAAACAAATGATTTTGAAATGAAAAACTTATGCTAGCTTCTAAACTTAAATACACATACAGTATATACACACGCTGTAGATTCGAAAATTATTCTGCTTTTTACTCTGTATTTTATGTTGGAGCCTTATGCTATTAAATTATACTTTGAAATTAATTTTCTTTTTAAATAAATCTACTCTACATATCCCATACTGACAGATTTGTGATAATGTTGCAACTGTATTAAAAAAAAACCCTGAAATATCACATTGCAAATGTCATAGATTTGTCTTTGGACTTTATAGTGAAGTGTATTCTCTGTCCCTATGGCTCTTATTATCCCTCTGCCTGTTTTCTCCAATTCCCACAACATAACTGAACAACTGACCTTCACTTATGGATCTGGCAGGAGTGCTCCTAATCCTTCTGTGCCAAGGCAACACATTGGCCAGGGCGAGCTTTCTCTTGAGGACCACACCTGTGAGTTTTTGGTCACCTCCTGAACAATACTCTTATTGCAATTTTTATGCTGCACTCATAAAAAACATTCAAGATGCAGCCTTGGTCTGGTGCAAGAAGCAAGTAATTTGTAATTTTAACAAGTGCAGTTTCTGTGCTATTATGGGGCCTGAAACCTGACTGAAATTCTTCACAGATATCTTTTTTTTTTATCTGAAGAAGCACAATTAAGCAGAATTTATTCATTTTTTCTAGAATTTTGAGAAGGGTCTGGCTGCAGACATGCACTCTCAGACAACTGCACTTCTGGAAGTGACGTCACTTGCAGTCTATTTTAGTTTTATTTTATTTTATTTATTTATTATTTTTTAAATTGAATCTCTTAACATTTTATAACAGTAGCCAGGTGGTGAAGACAAGAAAAAAGAAACTAAATTACAATGTCACTCGCAATCGCCACTTGCACTTTCTGCTACCTGCAACATCACTTGCCGATGGTGACAAGACGCTGTGGTGGTCAAACGATTAAAACTAATTTAAGTCATAAAGTCATCTGTAGGAAATAAAGACAAGACCTGCAAATCTGTGGCCACAGAACAGCAGAATATGAAGGCAATGCACAAAGTCTCTCTAGAAAACTATTTGATATGGCTTAATGTATTAGGATACATTAAGTGCAATTAATAGATCGCATTTGTTATATAGTTTATTAATTTAATGTACTATAAGGCAAGCATATGGCCATGAACACAATGCTTAGACTTTCACTTTTATACTTGACCAGCAAATGCTTAATGTGGCAAAACGGATTAAGATGATAAAAACCAAATTCAGTATAAACCTTGTTGTTGACAAACTATATACCAGCAGATATGAACAAGTCATAAAAAATGCAGCAAGTGATATTAAAAAGAGCAACTCCGTATAGGCAAGCAGACGTGCCCAGAACACAATGCGTTGAATAGACGTTTTCCTCCCATAGAAAATCAATATAAATAAAACACAATGATATAAAAGGGCTGTAGGGATTATTCTATATGTGAAAAAGTGAATTTACCTGGCGTTGCGTTTATTCGGGGCTCACCTGCTTGTCTGTAGTTGTTTTAATAATGAATAGGAACATACTGAGTTTAGTCTTATCATCTTAATCAGTTATGCCACATTATGCCATGTTTAGTGGAGGAAAACATGATATAGCCTACATATACATTATATTAATAAACTGTATATCGAATTTGATCTTTTAATAGCAATATCCTAATACATTAAAATTAAGTGTTAATGGTCTATGGGGGGAAAACGCTTAACAAGAGACTTTGTGCATTGCGTTCATATTCTGCTGTTCTGTGGGCCTGGATTTGGGTTGTGGCTAGAGGGGATACAGCTCAGACCGGAAACTAACAATGAAATTAATTGTTCTACCTATTAGATTGTGTTTTATTAACGTCTACACCTACCCTAACCCTAAACTTAGCCCTTACTATAATACAAAAACAGTGTTATTGTTGTACAGTGTTACAAAAATAACATTAGATTGATGTGTGCATGCCCAGTAGCCAGAGCTGCATTACAGATTACATGCACGATATGCTATTAAATTAGTCTTAAATCGCTGGGCTATATTTATAGCAATAGCCAAAAATACATTGTATGGGTCAAAATTATTGAATTTTCTTTTATGGCAAAAATCATTAGGAAATTAAGTAAACATCATGTTCCATTAAGATATTTTGTAAAAATACTGTAAATATATGAAAACTTAATTTTTGATTAGTAATATACATTGTTAAGAACTTTATTTGGACAACTTTTAAAGGCGATTTTCTCAATATTTAGATTTTTTTGCACCCTCAGATTCCAGATTTTCAAATAGTTGTATCTTAAACAAATATTGTTCTATCCTAACAAATCATACATCAATGGAAAGCTTCATTTATTCAGATGATGTATACATCTCAATTTCGAAAAATTGACACTTATAACTGGTTTTGTGAACCAGGGTCACAAAAGTTAACCACCACAGCGTCTTGTCTCCATTGGCAACACGCACGATTTGTGTGGATTGCAGGTGACTTTGCAGGTAGCAGAGAGGGCAAGTAGTGATTGCGAGTGACATTGTAATTTAGTTTCTTTTTTCTTGTCTTCGCCACTGTAACGCCACGCCAGCAGAGGGAGCCCTCACCCATTGACTCCCTGTTACCGCTCCGTCTATTGCTTCTTGGGTTACTTCCTGTTTGGTGGCCATTTAAGGAGGCCTATACCAAACAGGCTTCGCGAAGTATTGTTTTGCTGTGCGGGCTCTACTATGCGTTTTCTCTGATTTCATTGCCTTGTTTTGTTATTTTCCACGGTTTTGTTTCTTGTCATAGTTTTGCCTTGTTTTTGCCATTGTTTTGTTCTGTTTCATTGCCATAGTTTTTGCCTTGTTCCATTGCCTTGTTTATTTGTCACTTTTGGACTGCTCACCGGTATTTGGACTCTGCCTGTTTATTTTGGATTTTGCTTTTGTCTTGCCTACGTGTTACTGTTTGTTTGGAGATTGACCCTGCCTGTCTTGACTACGATCTGTTTAATAAAGCTCGCATCTGGCTCTTACACGCTTCCCTGGAGTCCCGTTACAGAATACTTCGCCTCCCAAAGATCCAGCGGCTTTCAGAGACACAGATCTAACCATGGACCCAGCATCACGCCTCGTTCGACTCCGTCAAGGTAACCGGCCAATTGAACAATACGTTATGGACTTTTGTGAACTTAGTCACTCGGTGGATTTTAAGGAAAGCTTCCTCAAGGACATTTTCTTCTTTGGTTTATGCAAAGACATTTCAAATAAAATGCCTGGTCATCACCGCCACTGGTCTCTAGTCCGTTATATTGACTATGCTCTGTTGCTGGCTGGATCAGCATTTACTGTAGGGATCGCCAATGATAAATCCTACCATCCTCCCGTACCAGCCACACCAAAATGCTCATATGTCATGTCTGGTATTGTCACTATCATGCCAGAGCCTTCTCATGCCAAGCCTGCCAAGCCAAAGCCTGCTCAAGTCACATCCACCAAGCCAAAGCCTGTTCACGTCATGCCTGCCAAGCCAAAGCCTGCTCATGTCACATCTACCAAGTCACAGTTTACTCACGCCATGCCTGCCGCTCCAGGGCCTGCTCACGCCGTGCCTGCCCTCCCAGAGCCAGTCCACAAGATGGCCGCCATCCCAGAGCCAGTCCACAAGATGGCCGCCATCCCAGAGCCAGCCCACAAGATGGCCGCCATCCCAGAGCCAGTCCACAAGATGCCGTCATCCCAGAGCCTGTTCACAAGATGGCCGCCATCCCCAAGCCTGTTCACAAGATGGCCGCCATCCCCAAGCCTGTTCACAAGATGGCCGCCCCATCTGAGTCCCCAGTCAAGATGGCTGCCACGCCAGAGCCTCAGTCCAAAATCATCTCATCCAAATCTCATCTCGCCATGTCTGCTGCACCCAAAGCAAATCAAGTGATGGCTGATCCTTCGGTGTCAAGTCAAGTCAGGGCTGCACGTTCAGTGCCAAATCAAGTGACAGCTGTGTTTCCTGAGCCACGTCAAGTTACAGCTGTTACTTCGGAATCAAGTCAAGTTACAGCTGTAGTTCTTGAATCAAGCCAAGTCACAGCTGTTCTCCATGAGTCAAGCCAAGATACAGCTGTTCTCCATGAGTCAAGTCAAGACACAGCTGTTGTTCTCCATGAGTCAAGCCAAGATACAGCTGTTCTTCATGAGTCAAGCCAAGTCACAGCTGTTGTTCCTGAACCAAGCCAAGTTACAGCTGTTGCTCCTGAGTCAAGCCATGTTACAGCTGTTGTTCCTGAGTCAAGTCACATTACAGCTGTTGTTCCTGAGTGAAGTCAAGTTACAGCTGGGTTGTCTATGTTGAGCCAAACCACAGCTGATCTCCATGAGCCAAGCCAAGTTACAGCAGATCTTCATGAGCCAAGTCAAGTTGCTGCTGTTGTCCCCGAGCCAAGCCAAGCCACAGTTGATCTTCATGAGCCAAACCAAGTTACAGCAGATCTTCATGAGTCAAGCCGTTACTGCTGTTGTTCCTCGAAAGCCAAGTCGCTTTCTCAGCTGACCTTCTTCATGAGCTGGGTCAAGCTTTCACAAAGCTGACCTTCCTGAGTCAAGTCAAGTCACAGCAGACCTCCCTGAATCAAGTCAAGTCACAGCAGACCTCCCTGAGTCAAGTCAAGACACAGCTGCGCTCCTAACAGCACCTCTTCACGACGTGGCTGCTAGTATGGAGCCTCGCCAAGCCACGGCCGTAATGCCAGAACCTCGCCAGATCCCGTCTGACCCCCAAGAGCCTCGTCACGTCTTAGCTGACCCCCAAGAGCCTCGTCACGTCTCAGCTGATTGTCTAGAGCCTCGTCGCGTCTCAGCTGACCTCATAGAGCTTCATCACGTCTCAGCTGACCCCCAGAGCCTCGTCGCGTATCAGCTGACATCTCAAAGCCTCGCCAAGTCTCGTCTCAGCTCCCAAGCCACGCAGGGCCCACGCTCCCAAGCCACACAGAGCCCACGCTCCCAAGCCACATGTCCACAGCGTCCACACCCTCAAAACCGGCAGACATCCCACTATCTACTGTGCTGCCTGTCATGGCGATTGCCATTTTGAGCGTGTGGGCTACACGCTGTACTCCAGAGGCCTCGTCTGTCCACGAGTCTGCTCCAGAGGCCTCGTCTGTCCACGAGTCTGCTCCAGAGGCCTCCAGAGGTGTCAGCTCATGCTGTAGATCCTCCAAAGGAGGCGGCATCCACCCATGGACTCACTGCCACGTATAACCACGAGCCTGCGCCAATGACCCCGGAGGTGGCGGCTCCGGCTGCAGAACCCCCTAAGGGGGCGGCGTCTTCCTATGAACTCTCTGCTCATCATGTCACGGCCAAAGAGGCCTATCATGAACTCTCTGCCTGCCAAGTCACGATCAAGAAGGCCAGTCATAAACCCTCTGCCTGCCATGTCAGGGCCAAGAAGGCTAATCATGAACACTCCGCTCTGCTATGGATGTCACTAGTTCCACTGTGGATATCTCTGTTCCTGTCTGCTCTGCCTGCCTCGCCATGGCTCCCTGTTCTGCCTGCTCTGCCTACCTCGCCCTGGCTTCCTGATCTGCCTGCTCTGCCTGCCTCACCATGGCTCCCTGTTCTGCCTGCCCCGCCATGGCTGCCTGCTCTCCCTGCTCCACCATGGCTCCAGGCTCCTCCGAATCAAACATGGTGGACTTCTGCTCCAGTGTACCACTGCCTGCCACAGTTCCACGGCTCAGGCCCTCCAGTGTTTCACGGTCTGCTACTGGTCCACGGCCCAGATCCTTCAGGGTTCCACTGTCTGCTACTGCTCCACGGCCCAGGCCCTCCAGTGTCCCACTGTCTGCCACAGCTCCACAGCCCTGGTCCTCCAGTGCTTCACTGTCTGCCACTGCTTCATGGCCCAGGTCCTCCAGTGCTTCACTGTCTACTACTGTTCCATGGCCCAGATCCCTCCAGTGTTTCACTGTCTGTCCCTGCCCTACCCATCCAGGCTCCACCTCTTCTGCATCAACGGGATTCCTGGTTCTCATTCCACCTCCCCTGTTTTACTCTCTGTTCCCCCACCACCCTCCTGACTGTTGTTGAGCCAGGAGTCGCTCCTGGCCCTGGGATTCTGTAACGGCAACACAACATGACAGACAGGACTAGAGCTAGGAGCTAATAACTAGACAAAACTAGCACAGGGAATAGACTCTGTAATGTGCTATCTCTAGGAGAGAGATAAATGCAACCATGCTCGGCGTTGAATGGTGGTTTGAATCTGATTCTTATAGTGTGTGTGATTGGCTGCAGCTGTGTGCACAATCAGTGAAGTGGAGCATGGGAAATGTAGTCCAGGGTGACATGTAAAAGTAAGTGTAGTATGATAGTCAGTGTAATAGGAAGGCGACCTCTGGTGGCGAGCAGACGGAAGATCACAGACAGGATTCGTGACACATACCTAGTCTTGTACGGTCAAGATTTTTGGTATTTTACTGAATATTAACAGAAACCGCAATTCCAATAGATCAGATCTAATAACACATGTAACACAGAAAGGTGTGCACATGAAATAAGCCCTTATTAATCACATTTAATGTAAATGAATTGATATTGTTGATGAAACTTGCGCAGCAACTCAGAACGCATAGACAAACCACAAGTGCACATTTTGACTTAAGTCTTTGTAAGCTTATTGATGAGTGTGTTTGAAATCCGACTGCAAATTCAGTAACCTGTAGTATATTCACATTTTCTAATTTTGCATGATGATCGTGTGAGAATTTAGAAAAATGTTATATATAAATGTATGTATATATATATATATATATATATATATATAATATTATATATGTATTATGTATATATGTAGTATATATAATATAATATATATATATTATATTATATATGTATTATATATATATATAAACATTGCTACGTGTACTGCGTTAGGCTAACCGAGACTTGTTATAGCACTTACATATTATTGCTCTTTTGTTGGTTTTGATGACTTCTATTGTTCTCATTTGTAAGACGCTTTGGATAAAAGCATTGCTAAATGCGTAAAAGTAAATTAATTTAAATGTCTTGTGGTGTGAAAATCCGCTTGCATAAATTAAAGAAACAAAGAAAGTGACTTACAATCATAACTTCAACTTCTCATACACACTCATGAACAGCTCCCAATCTATGGAAATACAGCTGTGTTTGCACTTCCGTTCAAATGTAATTTGCACTTCCACTAGCTTTGCAGATATCAGGTAAATTGTATTTCAGTGATTTTATGACTATACACATATTTTTTTAGCTGTGGAGATCAGGTGGTCGTTTGCTTACACTGCTGTGCAGTGTTTTGATTTTTTTGAGTTTCCTGTGCTGTGTAATAAAACATTTTTGTTGTGACACATGCACTACAGTCAAGGGAAAATGCTGAAAGGTTACGGACCTACAGTCTCTGCGACCTGGTGAAGTCCATCAACATCCGCTGCATAACTGCCCTGCTGTGCCTGATCTGGTGAGAAGACTTCTATGTACTCAAGATACTGCCTAGACATTATCCAGTTTAAGACATGGATCACTGCATGTATTAGTAGCTTATTACATCTTTATAGTATAACCGTACAGATTTGAGTATCTTTATAGCACTTATATGCACAATAAATTACATTTAGACATTCAGTAAAACTGAACATATGTACAGTAGTCAACATTTGAAGTGGATTGAAAAAGTTAATCAAAGTTATCCTTAAACAAAAACAATGGGTATTGTTTTATTTTAGAACAACTTTGATGAAAGGTTTTGATCCACCTCAAATGTTGACCACTATATACCCAAACACTGACATCCAAACGTCAGCTGTTGACGGTCATGTTCTCCAGCATGATTTGAGATGTTCCAAAAACTCACAAAATTAATGCAGTTTTAGCTGGTTTGATTAGAAATAAGGTAGAAAGATAAATCATTAAATCATTACATTTTATTGCTTAAACATTCAAAATCCGAAAACCTTTTTCCTGAAACTTTTCTGGGTTCAAACTGAATTGGATTTTAAATCCTTTTAATGTGGTCTTTTAATTTTCTTGTTGTTCTTCTTCACTTTTTTTTTTTTT